>VDFB02186630.1:0-20210 GCA_007258455.2 Sequoia sempervirens
GTACCATATTCATTTGTATCTGGCGCCTGCAAGAAGGAAATCAGGTTTTTTATAATAAAGCTGTATTCTCATTCATATATTATTATTTCTCTTTGTAAACGCTCTGGAAATTGAAATAAATGATGCGCCTTGGTATTCTGAGCATTTTCTATGTATTACAATGCACAGTTGAATTTATATGAATTTATTAGCAATTTCTAGCAAAAATCGCAGCATGTCATTTTGTCTGGAAAACCTCAAAAATACAAAAAAACCAAAAACTTGCAAAAAAATCTCGAAACATCAGTTAGGGTTTGAAATCGAGAACCACCAGGGTTCTGACAGAATTACTCGAGGCACGGGAGCCAGAGTAAAACTCATTGTGTAACAGCCAATTCAATGCTGAGACCAGCTGATAAACCACCAACTCAGGCAGCTGGGAGGCTAAGTCACAAGTCACCCGGTTTTTGGTTTTTTTGTATTTTTGAGGTTTTCCAGACAAAATGACATGCTGCGATTTTTGCTAGAAATTGCTAATAAATTCATATAAATTCAAATGTGCATTGTAATACATAGAAAATGCTCAGAATACCAAGGCGCATCATTTATTTCAATTTCCAGAGCGTTTACAAAGAGAAATAATAATATATGAATGAGAATACAGTTTTATTATAAAAAACCTAATTTCCTTCTTGCAGGCGCCAGATACAAATGAATATGGTACGGCTGTATGGAAGATGCAATATCCAGGCTTGAAAAACAATGCTGAAGCCCCAGAGAACCTAGGCGCACAAGATCCTGAAGATATAAGCTGAAGGAGATGAAGTATTTCCCTATGATGAAGAAGTACGGCCTTGCTGGTACAGTACTGTACGGCCTGACAGCAGCAGCATTTAATGAAGTACGGCTTCTTGAAAATTGTGCCAACTCTGATGAATGATCTCAGATAAATTCGCCTCAACTGTAGATGAATATCTCTGCTAAAGTCTGATGAATCTGTCAATAAATCCAACTGTAACTCCTGAATGAAGTCACCCAGATGCAAGCTTAAACTGGTATTTCACAGTCTCAGTCTGTCTAATCTCTGAAGAGTTTTCGTTCTCTAGAAACGATCGTCTGCCAGAAACCCTAAGGTTTGCAAACTCCAATGCTCAGAGCAATAAAGACAAATTAGAATAACATTTCATAATGGTTCGATTTGTCCTTGCTGAGAATATATATCCCCTTTGAAAAATTCGACCCAACTCCTTTAAAATAATCATTTAAATTAAATGATTTAATCCTCACTTTAGAACTTAGGAGAAATAATCAATAATTAATTGGCATCCTTTTAAGTGAATTATAATTTATTCACTTATCAAATATTAACTCAATATTATAAAGTATAAGAAATACTATATAATTTGCCAAATTAATTAAATATTTAAATATTTCAATAAAGTGACTTTATTATAAAGTCAAAATATTAAATATTTAATAAATCATTAAATACTCCTTATTTCTCCGTCTGATCAACAAACTGCTGAACTGGGTCGACTCTGAGCTGAATGGCTAACTCCTTGACAAACAGTGTCAGCTAAAACGGGGACATGACAGTCCGCCCTCCCTGAAATTGCTTGTCCTCAAGCAATCTCTGCAAATACAGCTGCACTGCGCCACCTGGATCCCAAGGATAGTACCGGACAATGTTCCTGCTGGCCACAACTGACTCCCGTAACTCCCTCAACTGAACAGCAAGAATAGGATACCATTCCCTATTAACCTCAGTGCGGTCCGGCATAGGATCAAGAAACTCAGAAGGAGGCAAGTCAAACGACAAGCAACACTTACCCCCTAAAACTGCACGAGATATACTATCATCCAGCATATCAAGTACGTGCATGCTAGAACTGTGCAACTGAAACAAACTGTGTGCATGCGGATCAATCATGAAGCCATATGCACTCTGCACCATATACACACGGTGATTCTCCTCCGTGAGCTGAGTCTGAAATCCCAGTGCACTAGTAGGATCCCAAACGCTATCATTACTCTGCTCAAGACCAGGATCAGATGAGTTACCCATATCAAACTCAAAGAGCGGATTGTCGTATGAAGATATAACATCTGTCTCAAACAATGGATTGGTCACAAACGGAACCAAACCACTAGGCTGATCCCAAACGACTGCCTCAGAACCCCCGGGGTACTGAGCATAACCATGCCTGGTCTGCGCAAAATCCTGCTCTACCTTCTCGCTCTTCCCACTAACGAGAGAGATAGAACGAAGGCTGCCATCTGTAATCCCCCTCAACACATATTTCTTGCCCTGTACCTCAAATCTCATCTCCATTTTAGGCAAGTTGAGGGTGAACACACTAATGTCCTGCAGCCATCTCATACCCAGCACAAAATCCATCCCACCCAGGTTGACTACATAAAAGTCTGCCTGCAACTCATAATCAGTCAGCATGAGAGTGAGATTACAAATCTGTCGAGTGCAAGTGAGTGTATATCCATCTGCCACCCGAACTCTGAATCCAGCGAAATCCTCTGTCTGGAGTCTACATCTGCTGACGAAGCTCTCATCAATGAAATTGTGTGTGGCTCCAGTATCGAGCATAGCAATACATCGTCGTCCTTCCACTAATCCCCTGAACCTGAATGAGTCATCCCGTACACTAGTAGATAATACCAACGGGGATAAGTTGGCATCGGGCCCAAACTCCATAGAGGCATTCCCGGCCTCTGCATGTTCTGAAACAACCTGCTGGTCTGAATCATCAAACTCGTCATCGTCATAGTAAACCCACATGGCGCGGTTGGCTCTGCCCTTCGGTCTCAAAGGACAATCATGCTCCTTGCTGTAGGGTGCTTTGCACCAATAACAAGGTTGTTTCTTCCTGCATTCCTCCCGAGTTGCATCATCAATTCTTGCAACTGGTTTCCTTTTTGGTTCTGCAACTGGTGTATGACTCTCCTCAATAGGCAAGTTATTTGTTTTAGGCTGAAATTGTTTCTTCGGAGCAGCAAGCTCCATACTCCTTGCCTTCCGCATCGCCTCCTGAAGTGTAGTGGATCAAACGCCTTGACCCAACCTCTCATGGGTTCTGTCAAACCCTCAACGAAAAGTATGATAAGTCTCCGTTCTGAAATCCCTGTGACCATGACTGCCACTCTCTGAAACTCACCAATGTATGAGTCCAAACTGCCTGTCTGTCTGAGCTGAGCCAACTCTCTGAAATACAGTTCCGGATCCTTCTTATCAAATCTCTCTATCAGTCTGCTGGTGAACTCCTGATAGGTATTGACCGCATGATGGCCTAGCGTGTACATGCCATGGTGCCACCAATCGTGTGCTACTCCGTCAAGATGTAAAGTAGCAAATTTAATTGCCTCATCCTCCTGCATAGGCCTAAGTGACAAGTAGTTGTCCAATTTCTGGACCCAAGACCTCGCTGATGTCTTTTCAGACCCATCAAAATATGGCAATGTAATCTTGCTCACCGCATACTGCAAATCCCTATTCACCTGTGGCTGCGGCTGCTGATGCTGTGGGGGTCTGCGGTCGAATCTGCCTCCTCCTCTGGGTTTATAAACATCTATAAACTCATGGAAAGTAAGTGCCTGCCGGATCTCAGGCGCTAGTGACATGTACTCACCATGAAATCTCGTCAAGTCTGCCACTGACATGCCATTCTGTGGCTGAAACTCCTGATGCTGTACCTGATGCTCTGCCCCTGGAGTCTGAGGTGGAGTCTCTCTAGGTAAGAAAGTAGGCTGGCTTGGCCTACGCTCCTGGTAGATCGGTGACGGCTGTCTAGGTACGGATGCCAATGGCTGATCCACTGGTGCAGTCCCGCTCGTCTGTCCAATCTGAATGTAGTGTGGCTGTGTGGGCGTACACTGTCTAATGGTACCCATCAGCTGAGACATCATATCCATCATATTATCGTGCTCCGTCTAAACTCCTCTCCGGTGATATCACCCTCTGCATGTGCCTTCCCGGATCCCTACGAAGTCTCTCGAGGAAGTCTCACGCTCGCCATTAGGGTTGCAACATTGCTTACCACCGCTTTGAATGACTGCGTGAATACCAAGCACCCCGACACCGCTCCCGACTCTCGATAGGTGGACTGTCCACTCGCTCTTTGCCTCGTCCTTACGCCTCTAATATACAATAGGATCTCGGCTCATGAAAAGCAACCAAAAGCACATCGAAATCAAAAGCACAAGATGGCAGGACCGGTGGCTCCGATAATACCAGTTAGTTACCGTTGCACCAAAAGCCCGGACGGTAGTGAACGGCACCCCTCTTAGCGTTAAGGGGGCATCCCCGGATAGGTACTCCTGCCGAAGACCCTGGCACGGAATAAAACGGCTTGGCCACCACGCTACCTTCCGAGAGCCGATCGACATCATGTTTCACCACGCCCGGGAAGTCCTCGACCCTCGACCTCCACGATACCAAGTTAGTTACGCTGCACCAAAAGCCCCATCGGTAGTGAACGCACCCTCTTAGCGTTAAGGGGGCATCCCCAGGATAGGTACTCCCGCCGAAGACCCCGGACACGTGGCTGGGAAAACCGCTCGGACAGACCTACGTCACCTTCCGATAGGGGCCAGCATCGAGACATCACATGTATGGTATAATATTATGTGTTGCCTGTGTCTAGGGGTTGTTGGTTTTGCTTAGGAAGCCCTTTTTACTATCTCCTAGCATGGGGGGTGGGCCTTTAGGTACCGCTTGGTTGGGTAGAACGTGCACCTTACACTGTTGGGTTCCCATTTCATGTTCGTGATGACGAGATATTCTAGATTGGAGAGATCGTTGTGTACTTCTTGTTTTGTACTATTTCTTATGTTCTTTTGTATCAGTTGGATACTTATGTATATGGCATAGTTGTTGGGAGACGCGTCTCCCCCCCTCAGAGACAGAGACGCATCTTGGAGACCAATACTGTCTCTGGAGGCATCTCCAAGAGGCTGGAGACTTCCACCAAAGTTTCCTGAGTACCCTACTGTCTCCTACTGCAAAAAATGATGTCTCCCGCTAATATACCTAAAAATACTTTAAAGTTTAAACATTTGAAACTTTAAAAATTAAAGCATACTGTATTTGACACGTCTAAGAGTGATTAAATTATTGTTTTGAAAGTTCAATGTCATCATATTTTCAGATTTTCTATAAATTACTAATTTTATTTTCAGATTTTCTATAAATTATTTATTTTTTATTTTTTATTTTTTTTATTTATATTAGAAAAAATGGCGTCTCCAAGTACCCCCGTCTCCTATTTTCAAAAAAAATATGTACCAATACCAGTACAGTCTCCCATACCAGTACCAGTACCAGTCTCGTGGCAACTATGGTATATGGACTACTTCTCATTTGTATTCGAGGAGGATTCCTGCATCGTTGTTATTGTAATATTATTGTATGATCTTCCTCATTTTGGAAATGAGTCTTGTAACTGCTTTATGGAATGAATGAAATCTATGGATGATTCTTTAATGTACTTTGTATCTAATGAGATGAGTTTAATGCTTTGGATGTATGTTCTTTATATCATGAGTATTATTTATATGCTATGGATTAGTTTACTTTTGTATATTATGGGTACGTAAGCGTTGTCGTGTACCTTAGAGGATGTATGTGTTAAAGTTAGTTCACTTTACTTGTTATTAATTACTCTTATAAAAAAGAATTGTTACGCCTCCATTGTGTTTGCGTCGTCCTCTAGGGTTACATGGCGGGACGTTACATGTCACCTCACTACATTTGCTGATTATCATGACATGCCAAAGAATCCAGAGCAGTTTTGCTCCAACTTCCAAGTCAGTGATGTTAATCAGACAGCTGATGAACACATCAAAATTTTTGAAGATACTCTCCAAAACAGGGATATCCAACATGAAGATGTGGCTTGTCGATTATTTCCATACTCTTTAGGGGAAGAAGCATATTATTGGTATGTGAACTTATCGGTGAATTCAATCCGAACCTGGCAACAATTAAAGGAAGTCTTCTTGGAAAAGTTTAGATTGCCAACTACACCAGCCGAACTTTACAGACAATTTGTTGAAGTAAAGAGACAAGAGCATGAACCAATTCGTACCCTTAACAACAAGTATCATAAGGCATATACAAGGCTACCTGATCCATAGAACTTGAATGATGGCGCAGCATTACCAGTTTATTATGTCGCCCTGGATGGCCTTACATCTATGTTTGTAAGAAGAGCTAACCTAGTTCTAGCTGATCTCAAGGGAGCATATGCAAAAGCGATCAAGGTTAGTTCTGATTTAGGTATGAATGTTGCTAGACCACTCAATCACCTAGGGTATGCTGCTATGCCAAACCAAATAGTGGGGATCAATCAAGCATTGGCACATCACCCACCAGTAATGAATCCTATTCCACCTCCCAATAATCAGTTGGTAATTCATCCAGGACTTCCCCTTTCACAAGCACAACCTTCACAGCCAGTGTATTTGCAAAATACAGCAACATCTACGAGGACACAAGAAGAAAAAGAAGAGATGAAAGAATTAATCGAACAGGTAAAGAAGTTGTCTACTGAGGAAACTCATTTGAGAAATCAAAACAATCAACTTCAAAACATGCAAAGGAATTCACAAGGATACCAAGGCAATTATCAAAATTACCAGGGTCAATCAAGCTTATCAAAGCAATACTCAAGGCTACCATGGTAATAATCAAGGATATCAAAAGAGAACACGGAATATAGAACCAAATAAAGGAACTGTGTTGTCACCACTAGACAATCCTACAACTCGAGAGAATTGACCAACGGAAAGTATACTCCTGACTTAATCAGCCTTGTCAGGGTGGTATCGATTACATAATACTAATCAACATTCTGAGACACAGTGTAGAGAATTTCAACTTGCGGCTGATATTTTCCAAAGACAGATACAAAAGGAAACACCAGATGACCCATCCACTACTATAGTTCCTGTAGTGAAGTATGATCAAGCATTAGTTTTGGAGGACTTCACGTTTCAGCCACAATTCGAACAGTACCAGGTACCTGATCAATTTGGAAGATTTCTAGCAGCATCGGCTAATGGTCTAGTGGAGGCGCCACCTCCTATGTGCCCATCTATAGTTGCCAATGGACCAATTGAAGACACAACAAATTACTATTTTCCACCATTGAACAATAGTGTATTGGTAGAAGGCATAATAGGGGTACAAGCATTTCAACAAACAGGAAACAACTAGCCAAAAGTCTATCAAAGAAAGAATCAAGAGCCTTTGACTTCATTTGTTCCTCCGCACAATTTTCAAACTCCACCGCACCCAAATGCAAGCAATAATCCACCTTTCCCAAGAGATGCGCCACAATATAGGCAAGGTAGTAATGATAGTAGTTCCACTCCTTCTAAAGACGAATTAAAAAGACTAAGTCAATACGTGACGAAGAAGGTGAAAAAGATCAAGGTGAACATGTCATTGTTTGAATTAATGAAAGTACTCAAAATAAGGAACACATTTCCTAATAGCCTGAGAGATATAACGCAAAATCCAGCCAACACTATTCAAAATGCTACAAATACCATACACAATGTAAGTTTTGTTCAAGATGAGTAAGATGAGTAGCCACAATTTATTCAAGAACAACCATTGTCAATAAATATTGCTCAAGGCTCTCAGAATTACAAAGCAACCTGAGGCATCTATGAAGTAAAAGAAGGTAAAGAAATGCCATATCAGAAGACAATTAAAATTGAGCAAGTACTTCAAACTTCAAAGGAAAGTAAGATGGAGGATTCAACCAAAGATGCAGAAGCTCCACAAGTTGAGAGGATTAGTAACATGAAAGCAAGGGAGATAGAAGCCGGTGTACAGAAAGGAAGCCCCGTAGTATTTTATCAAGTAAAAGATGAGCCAGCTCCTTTCCTCCTTTCGCTTCGGATTTTCAACAAGCTTCTACATAACTGCTTGATTGATTCAAGAGCATCTAGTAATGTAATGCCTCTAGCAGTATGTCACAAATTGGGTTTGACTCCTACAAAGACAAACAAGAATGTAACACAGTTCGATAAGACAGAGGTTTTCGTCGTATGGGAATTAAACAATATCCATATGCAATTATCATTTGATCCAAAGATTCAGCGGTTCATCGATATATCTGTAGTTGATATCCCAGATTGATATGGAATGGTTTTGGGAAGAGATTGGACCCGCATATTGAATGGTTACTTCGCCACTAACTTCTCACATGTGGTTACCATGGAGGAGTATCCCTAATCAGATTAGAATCGGAAGCACACCAAGACTTAAGCTAATGATCACAGAGTATGAAGAAAACAACGAAGTTTTGTTTTGTGAAACAAATTTGGGTCAATATAGACCAAAGGCACAAGAAATCTTGATGTTGCATTGCTTAAACAGCCAGGAAGATTCACTAGAGATTTCAAATTCAACAAGGGTTCTTGTCGAAAGTGAAAATGAGCTATCACCAGATGAAGATGAAAGCATGTTCGAAAATTTCAGAAGATTTGTTCTCAAAGCGTGATACAAGAAAAAGAATTGGGAAGTCATGCTTTCGTACAAGATTTATTATTACCCAATTGGTTTCGGATTCATAATGCTTTTGATTCTAAGTTCTCTTGTGCAGTGTGCAAGATGCCTTTAGACCAAGTTCATAAAAGAATTTCCAAAGTTTTGGGAAATGAGTACTTTAATTTGACAATAGAGGACAAAGGTAGTGATTTTGATAGAGAGCTTTCACCAAAAGAAGAAAAGACTCGGGGATAGCACATAATTCAGGTAGATCATCTAGTTCCAGAAGTTTAGGGGAAAGAAATACCCAGCCCTAAGCAATTACAAGATCGAGAACAAGTTTGGACTTTGAGGTTTCATGGTTCAAAGTCCAAGAAACGAAATGGAGCTAGTTATGAATTGATCAGTCCATCAGGTGAGACTTACCTAGCAGCACTAAGGTTACAATTCCCATGCACCAACAATGTGACAGAGTATGAATCATTAGTCCACGAATCGCTACACGCAATTTGAAAAGGAGTCAAAATTTTACATGTTTATGGGGATTCAAAAATTGTAATAAAACAAGAAGTATGTTTGCCACGACAAGAGATTGTTGAGATACAAAAATCGGGTTTGGGATCTCATTGAAATTTTTAATGCTTTCAATATAAAATCCATATATCGCTCTGAAAATAAAGTGGTTAATTCATTGGCACAATTAGCAAGCTCATTGGAGCTGCTTGCAATGGATGTTTTGAAGAAATTTACAGTTGAAATCACATCAATACCATCAGTTCTTGACAACATCACGAATTTCCAAGTATTTGATGATGACAAACATATTCTGGATTTCTTAACAAATTCTGACATTTTCCTCACCCAAGTCGTCGACGAAGAAGAAGAAAGACAAGCTGAATTTGATGCAGATGGTATAATGAATTTGAAGACCAATACCATCCCAAAGGGAATGATATAAATCGAAAGCATCTTCAATTAGGATCACATCCATGCAATTAAACATTGCAGGAATGAAGGAGGCCAACATGAAGCAATAAATCTAGGAACGAAAGACGAAGTTAAGAATGTTCTCATCGGCAAAGTATGCATGCCTGAAGAGAAGGAACGAATAATCAAAGCCTAAAAGACTTTTTAGACGTTATTGCCTGGAGTTATGAGGATCTGAAGACATATGACACATCCATCATCACCCATACAATTCCCCTCAAGACTTGTAGTAAACCGTTCAGGCAGCATTAGAGGCCAGTAAACCCTTTATTGGAGCCCCTTATCTTTCAAGAAGTAAAGAAATTACTATTAGTAGGAATTATCTTTCCAGTCCGCCATTCGACATGGGTTGCCAACCTAGTACCAGTTCGCAAGAAAAATGGAGAGATACGACTATGTGTAGATTTTCAAAATCTTAATAAGGCTTCAAAAAAGGATAACTACCCTTTGCCCTCTTCGCATGAAGTAGTGCAAATTGTAAATGGGTCACAAATGATGTATTTCCTAGACAGATATTCAAGATACAATCAGGTGTTGGTAGAGCCTGAGGATAGACTAAAGATTGCATTCATGACAAAGTGGGGTACATTTGCATACAAAAGAATGCCATTTGGGTTGATCAATGCCGGAGCCACTTTTCAAAGGGCTATGGATATCGCCTTCAAAGATCTCGTAGGAAAATGCATCATTGTCTACATCGACGAGCTCACCATGTTTTCCAAAAAAAGGGAAAGTCATATTGAAGACCTAAAGAAAATATTTCTAAGATGCAGAAGGTATGGAATTTCATTGAACACAAAGAAGTGCATATTCAGGGTGACCAAGGGAAAATTACTAGGCCATGTGATTACAAAAAAAGGGATTCTCATTGACCCTGATTAGGTAGAAGCTATATCAAGAATTAGTTTGCCAACAAGTCAAAAAGAGCTAAGGTCTTTCTTTGGAAAGATTAATTTTGTAAGAAAATTCATAACAGAATTTATTGAGATAGTCAGGCCCCTTAATGAAATGTTGAAGAAAGACACAAAGATAGAGTGGACAGAACTAGCAAAGAAGGCCTTTGAAGAAATCAAACAAGCCATAATTGATGCTCCTGTCTTGGTCAGCCCTGACTACACGAAGCCTTTTTTCCTCTATTATTTTGCATCAGAACATTCTTGTGCTGGAATGCTTACTCAAAAGACAGACGAAAAGGATGAACACCCCATAGCTTTCATGAGTGCACCATTCAAAGATGCGGAATTGAGATACTTAAACATAGAAAAATAGGGCTACGCTTTAGTCAAGGCAATCAAAAAGTTCTGACATTACATTTTGTGAAGCGAAGTCTTTGTAATAGTCCCAGATGTAGCCATTAAAACCCTCTTGATGCAAAATGAATTACGAGAAAAAAGAGGCAAGTGGAATGTCATGGAATGTCATCAAAACCTTCTTTTTGAGCTTAGAATCAGCCACCAAAAAGATTCTTCCCTTATAGTGTATCAGCCCATCAACCACCGTGTACCTTTCATCATGAAAAGTACCTTCAATGATGCTGGTTGCAAACTGATTTTTGGCATAATCAGCAAGCAACATCTCCTTCCAATCAGTAGTAAGCTCACACAATGAGCTCAAATGAGGTCTTTTGGATACAACATCAACCACTATGTTGTTTTTCCCCTTGACATACTCAATGTCAAAATCGTAAGCTTGAAGCTTACTCACCCACTTTTGTTGTCTTTTGTTCAAATCTCTCTGATGCATGAAGTGCTTGAGACTATTGTGATTAGTCTTGACCACAAACTTGCTTCCCACCAAGTATTGTCTGAACTTAGCTAATGCATGCATGATTGCAAGCATTTCCTTGTCATAGATGGAGTAGGTCCTTTCAACACTTCTTAATTTTCTGCTCTCAAACACAATGGGATGCTTATCTTGCATCAAAACAGCCCCAACACCTTCTCCAGATACATCACACTATAGCTCGAAAGGCTTGGAAAAATCTGGAATAGCCAAAATCGCACAAGAGCTCATGATCTTCTTAAACTTATCAAAAGTAGTTTGAGCCTTTTCTGACCAACAAAAAGCCCCCCTTTTCGTGAGGTCAATAAGAGGAGCAGCATTTTGTGATTAGCCCTTCACAAATCTTCTGTAGAATCCACAAAGACCTAAGAACCCTTTCAAATGAGTCAAGTTCTCAGGAGGTGGCCAATCAACAATTGCCTTGATCTTTTCAAGATCAACCTTCACTCCTTCAGCACTGATTATGTGACCAAGGTAAAGTAGCTCCTTCATTCCAAATTCACATTTGGATTCTTTGGCAAACAAACTCTCTGATTCAAGATTGCTAAGCACTTCCTCTAAGTGCTTGAGATGTTCTTCCCAAGTCTTGCTGAAGATCAAAATGTCATCAAAAAATATCAACACGAACCTAGTCAACTACTTTTGAAAGACTCTATTCATACAAGACTAGAAGGTAGCAGGAGCATTAGTCAGCCCAAATGGCATGACTAGGAACTCGAAGTGACCATAGTGACATCTAAATGTTGTCTTCTCAACATCAAACCCTCTCATCTGAATCTGATAGTAGCCCGACCTCAAATCTATCTTTGAAAAGAACTTGGCTCCATGTAGCTCATCAATGAGCTCATCTATTCTCGGAATGGGGTATCGATTTTTTATGGTGCTTTGATTCAAAGCACGATAATCCACACACATGCAAATGGTACCATCCTTCTTCACAAGTACAACTGTTGAAGCAAAGGGACTCTTACTTGGACAAATGAAGCCCATCTCCAAGAGTTCCTTAATGTTTTTCTCAATCTCATCCTTCTGCTTCTTAGGGTACCAATATGGAGTTGTGATAACTGGCTTAGCCCCTTCCTTGAGCTCTATGACATGCTCTGAACCTCGTTCAGGAGGTGGCCCAGGAGGTAAATCAGCAAACACCTTGCTCTTCTTAGTGAGTAAAGACTGAATATCAGGAGGATAGTCCCTCTTTGTTTCAACCAGACCAGCTGGAAGCATCATACATTCCGCAGCCCACTCAACTTGATCATGCCGAATCAGCCTTGCCATTCTCTTGAACGACAGGATCTGAGGACCACCATTAGACATTCCTCTTAACACCACCTTCTTTCCATCGGATTGAAACTTGAGCTCCATGGTTTGCAGATTTAGAGAGATTTCTCCAAGCGAATGCAGCCATTGAATGCCTAGGACGGCATCCGTATCTCCAATGCTGACAACATAGAAGTCATCTTTGACTTCATAGTTGCCCAGTTGCATAGACATATTTGAAATCTTCTTGGTGCATGAGATGTGAAACCCATCAGCAACCATAACCTTGAAGCCTTCAAATTCTTCTGTTTGAAGCCCTTTCTTTGCTACAACAACTTCATCAATGCAGTTATGTGTTGCTCCAGTGTCAATCAAAGCAACTATTCGTTGTCCCTTAATCATCCCTCGAACTTTGAAGGATTCATTTTTGTGAAAGCTCGAGAGTTAAGCCAAAGTACCTCAACTTCCCTTTTCATCTTCAGACTCTTATGGAGCTCTTTCCACTTCGCTGTCCTCAAAATCAAACTGCTGATCTGAAAAATCAGAATTACTTTCTTCAGCTGAATAGTATTCAATTTGATGAAATTTGACTCCCTTTGGGCAAACATGATCTTGGGACCATTTTTCTCTACAACGGGAACATAACCCCTTTCTTCGGAGTTCATTGAGTGTCTCTGGATCCAACCTTGTGACATGAGTTTTATGCTGTTTGAACTCCTTATGGTGAGGTCTTTTCCCTTTATCCTTTTTGTGAAATGATGGCTTGGGTTGAAATTTGGCCTTAGGAGCAGCCCACTCCATATTTCTTGCTTTCTTCATCGTCTCTTGTAAAGAGGGTGGATCAAAGGCTTTAATCCGACCCTTGAGTGGTTCCATAAGCCCTTCACTGAATAGGATCACCAACCGTCTCTTCGTGATTCCCGTGACCATTACTGAAAGTCTCTGGAACTCAGCTATGTAGGCATCAACTGTGCCATAATGCCTTAGCTGTGCCAACTCCCTGAAATGCACTTCTGGATCTTTCTTCTCGAATCTCTCTATGAGTCTATTGGTGAACTCATCATAGGTAGTGATAGACCGATGACCCAAGGTAACTAGGCCATGGTACCACCACTCATGCGCCACCCCATCTAGGTGTAGCGTCGCGAACTTAATCGCCTCCTCTTCTGCCATGGGTCTAAGAGCTAGATAGTTGTCTAACTTCTGTATCCAAGCTCGAGCTAAACTACTTTCACTCCCGTCGAAGTGTGGAAGCGCAACCTTGTTGATAGCTTGATACAAATCCCTCTATACTGTCGTTTCCCTATATTCATGATGTCTTCCTTGTCCTTTATTCTTCCTTCTAAGGTTCATGAAATCGCTGAAAGGCATGTCTAGCTTGACTTCATCAAGGAGAGTATCATACTCAATACAGCCGATTCTCAACTGTTCCACAAATGATGCATTTTCTTCAAGATTAGGTCGAGGATTTACTGGTGCCAAGAATGTGGGTTTGAATGGCCTAGTAGAAATTTACGTGCTACTTGCAGTAGGTTGGGCAGCATGTCCATTATGCTGGTTGGAGGCACTGTGTTCTCCCGTATGTCCTGGATTGTTCTGTTGAATGGGGTTTTGACCCATTTTCCCCATCATGAAAGATACCATATCCATTAAAGCATCCATCTTCCTCTCGAACCTTTGTCCCGGACTTGGTGTTCTTTCTCTACTCTTCACACTATCATTTCTGTTGCCAGAACTCCTCCCATTACCACCCGATGTCCTTTCATTATCCCCCATTTCTTTTTCTAGTGAAGACTCCCAATTTGCTCTTAATACCTCTGAAGTTGTCTGACCTTCCGGAGCTTGATGCCACTGAAACTGACCTGTAGACTTTGTGTATTCCCTTGCTACGTATCTTTGTTCTCTGTCACTCATATAAGGTTTGTGTCACAGGATGGCAAGATGCGTGGCTCTGATACCAATAAAATATAACGAACCAAGTTTTTTCAATTTTTTGAATGCATTTACAACAACATGCACCCGTTAGGGTTAGCACTTAAAAACCAAAGCGATGCAGAATTAACCTCTAACCAAGGATGCGCCAGATGACAGCGAGCATATGGTCAGAGGATCTCGATGCAATGTTGAAAGAGTAACTCTATCCAAGAATGTGCCCAAAGTAGACGAACATATGGTCAGAGGATCCCTACCAACTACAATGCTAAGGTAACTCGAAGCCAAGCATGTGCTTTCCAACCCAAGGTGAGAAGGGAGCTACCATATGGCGGAGATATTAAACTACAATGCAATTCAATTGAAAATAGGCGGCAAGCCAGCCTCTTCCACTTATTCAGTGGGCATTACATCACATGAAGAGCAAGATTAGAAGAAATGCTGACAATACTACTGTTCAGCTTACAATATGATGAAGACTGCCTGCCAGTAACATAAGATTAGAGTTAAGTAGTGCTGCAACAAAATATAGAATCTTCTTTACTTGATAAGAGAGCTTAGGCCAAAAATTTCCACTAGTGATCGACTTGACAAACTGATTTTTGACAGACCTGCACTGCAATTGCATAAACAGCAGCCCTAGAACTCACTATTTTGCTCACCACTCACTCTAGACTCACTCAAAATGCATGAAACCTAATGCAAAATGCTCGTACGATGAATGCGCCCAAGTATGCATCATGAAACTGACCTAAAAGCTGACATTCAATTTTTGCACAAACTCCAATGAAACCCAAATGGTACGGCCCTTAGTGAGGGGCGATTTCTCTCTTTAAAATTCAATTCTTTGACATAAAATCTGAAACTTGGCAAATATGGTCGCCCATGTCAAGGAAATGCAACGAAATGTTGTACCCCAAAATTAAAATTTTTGTTACACTTAGACATTTTGAAGAAATGAGTAAAAGTCTTGTCAAATCAGTCAAAAAGGTCAAAATTTGGGTGTGCATGTCTTGCATGAGGGGTTGAAACGCAAAATTTTCAATTTCTGACGATTTGGGTCTGCTAAAGAGCAGCTTAACCTACAAAACCCAGATCTCAGTTTTTCATCCCTAAATTTTAGGAAAACTGTTATTTTTAGAAATTTTCTAAAATTAGTAAACATTTTTTGGGTTTTTCTCGGTTTCTTTCGAAACGGATACTGGCAAAATTTTCTAAAAACAGAAAATTTCTAAAAATAGAAAGTTACTTCGACAGGGTCCGAACTGATTTTGATTGGCTCAAAATGTGTTTGTATTAGGCTGGTGCAGTCAGAATCTTAAAATAATCAGTTTTGCCCTACTGGGTCTATTCTGCTTTTTCAGAAGCATATCTGGAGCTCCGAGGTCATCAATGGAGGTCATCCGACTGCCAGGCATCAATTTTAGCATTTAAACTTCCAGTAGAGGGTGAAAAGATGAACATGCACGAAGAACGAGAAAGAAAATTGGAAACTCATGAAAATTTTCTAACACTGCTAAGTTTGGGCGCCCCTGTTGAAGAAAGGCGCCCACCTTTTTAGGGCATCAGATGAGTGAATTAGGGTTACGACCTCCAATGGGAAATGCTCAGTAGTCAATCAGCTTCGCGATGGATATCCCCGTCAGAGCATCCGACAATCCAGTCTCCAGCAAATTCGAGTCAAAGTGGAAGGTATAGAATGAAGATCTGAAACTCGAAGAAGAAGGTTAAAGTAAGATTGAAAATTTTTCTAAGTCTGGTAGAACTGGGCGCCCTAGGAGAAGGAAGGCGCCCAACTTTTCAAGGGTTCAAACAGATGAACTTATAGTTAAGGTTATAACGAGATGTCTTCAGAATGCAACAGGCTTTCCAGTGAACTATCCAGCACGACAAATAGAGCTCGCAGTCATCAAATTCAAAGAGCTGAACAGAGGGTCCGATGAGAGTTGAAAAGAGAAATCCGAAAGCAAAGGTGAAAAATGTGAAAAATAAACTAACTCTGGGGAAGATGGGCACCCCAGCTTGCCAGGGGCGCCCAAGCTTTTGAGGACCTGAAATCTACTTTTTGGCAAAAGTGTCTCAGAAGACCCCTCCTGAAATCTTCTCAGCTTCGCAACGAGCCCACCCACTCATCAAACTAACACCCGAAACTCTGGATTCAACAAGGTCATCTACAGAAGAGAGAGACATGAGAAAACTAGAAATTTTTCTAAGTCTGGTAGAAGTGGGCGCCCCAGTTGAGGAAGGGCGCCCAAACTTTTGAAGCTCATAATTATGGATTTTGCAGAAGTAGCATCCAAGAAGGCCTCACCAAAATCAGTCTGACTGTCCAACGAAATATTCAGACAGTCAGTCGGATCAGCGTAGCTCCCGGAATCGAAGATTCATTAGAAGATCAAAGGGAGAAGGGAGAACTTGGAGATCAAAAAAATGGCTAACACTGTAAAGTTTGGAGCTCCTCGAAACAAAAGCCTCCCATGAATTCGAAGGTCAAAATCAAGTTTTTAGCCGGAGGAGCCTCCAGAACATCCTTCTCAGTTTCAGACAGGCTCCGCCGTGAACCACTCAGCTCGCCTGTCAGGTTGATCTGTCAACAGGAAATCAGAGGTGAAGTAGCCTGTCAAAATGGAGAAAAATTGAAAGTATCAAAATTTTGACTAACACTGGTGAAAATAGGCGCCCCTATTGGAAAAAGGCGCCCAAAGTTTCATGCCTTAGAGGATTTTTGAACTTTTTCAAAATTTCAAAATTTGCAAGAGGAGAAGGATGGCGTCCTGTAGAAACCCCAGTTTCCCCTATTCTCTGAATCTGATAGTTTTGTTTGACTTTCTGAAGGTTTTAGGTTTTCGACCGTTTTTGACGTTTTTGCATGAAATAAAGAAATGGCGATTTTGATAGAAAAAAGATTTAAAATTGCAGATAATTTTAATTAGCTCAGATCTAATACCAAAAGACTCAAAGGTTCGTTATCTATTGATTACTTATTTTTTTCCTACTGCCATTACAATCATGAAATCTCTGACATGCATTAATATTAAACAAATTTTCTGATAAAGGAACCTGATTTGCAGCAGCTGATATTAACAGAAATGGTACGGCTATCTCATATTCCAGCTTCTCCCTCTCTCTGGCGATGCAAGAAGACTCCAGGAGTATTGGCGCCACCAGTGGTGAAGACTGGGAGCCAAACAATGAAACCCCTTTCTCAGAAACAAGAGTACGGCCTATGAAGTGGTACGGCCAAGTACAGCTGGTACGGCTGTAGCAGAAATCAATATTAAATGTACGGCTCCTTTAATATCCCTGTCTAGACTCTGTTATATTGTATGCCTTGAAGAATTATTTGTGCTCTGGCTCACCCCCTGACAAGATCTCAGAAGCTGAATAAATCTGTGAAGATGCACTTTGATGAAGGTACAGCCCTGCTGTACAAAGTACGGCTGCAAGCAGCAATTAATGATTTGTACGGCTTCTTCAAAGGTTCTCCAGAATGTTCATAAAATGGACGCCTCAAGTAAAGACTCCTCTGTAATGATGTTCTACTGAAACCCTGATGTTTATATCGACTGTGATGCTCTGTAATTCCTCCTGGATGAAGAAATTTCTCAACTGGCAATAAATCAGATGTTATTTCACATCCTCTGAATCGCTCTCACTGGAGATGGCTCGTTCTCCAATGCGTTCGAGTTTGAAACCCTAAAGCTTCGTCCTCCGGCAAAGACTGGCAAATTTTCAATTCATCAAATGTCATAATGGCTCAGAAACCAATGCAAAACCCTTCTTAAGCTGAAAAGTGCGATTTCCTTAAAGATAGGGTTTTATTAATATTTGACTTTTAAATTCTTTTATTTCTCCATAGTTCTCCGTCAAATATTTTAATATTAAATTAATCGTCAACTGGCCCCCTTTTAATGTTGGCGCACCCCTCAAGGCAATCACTTAAGTTATAATTAAAAATTATAACTTTATAATATAAACATTAAATAATTAATATTTAATCAATATAATTAAATATTAATATTTCTCCCATTACTTGTCCGTTTCCTGTTCCGTCTGATGCTGACGAACTCTGAAGTGATTCCGGATGCCGCCAAAGCCCAATTGCTAAAAATAGCAGTGGTCCCACACTGCCTGCCAGGAACTGCTAAAAATAGCAATTCTGCAAAATGTCTCTGAATGAGCCCGAACGAAAGCCAATCGATCAAAACTGCCAATCTGACGCTGAGCCAAGCTCCGAAACGACCCTCTAACCACTCTGTCAGCCTACGAGGGTCTCATGATAGGCCAATCTCACGATCACTGATGCTCGCCAAAAATGGGGACATGACACGTCCAAGTTCAAGGGACTGAGATTTAGGGTTTTGAAAATAAAAGCAAAAAGAAAGCAAAACCTAAATCAAACCCTAAGTCTATTTAACATCATTCTTCCATGTATTTTTCATTATTTTTGCAGGTAGCATCCAGAGGAGAAAGTTGGAGCAGCAAGTTTGAAGATTTTTGGTGATTCAAGAATCCATCCTTACTGGTTTTACATCAGATTTTTCAGACCAGCAAGCATAAACCCTTGCTTTTTCATTCTTTTTGTTCCAGAACATCAAATTTTTCAAGCAGAAGGCCAAGTCTTTCCATTTTTCCGTCATCTGGGTCTTTTCGCCTTAATCTTCTAAAGAATTTTTCCAGAACTTCATCAAGTTGCAGCAAGTGCTTTTATTTTGCATGTCAGTGAAAACCTCAGTGCATTCAAATTTCAACCATCTGGGTCCTTTCCAATCAGTCTTCTGAAGAAAACCCATATCGCAGCTTTTTTTCAAGAAAGTTCAAAAACCTAGGGTTGGCTGCTTTTTCGATCAAACGTCAGGGTTTTGCAAATCCAATCAACTGGGTCCATTTCTAACGATATTCTGAACAAAACCCAGATGCCAGCTTTTTTCGGGAAAAATTGAAGAAATTAGGGTTTGCTGTTTTTTTAGTCAAAATTCAAGATTTTCAAAAACGGACGAGCTGGGTTGTCTTTGCATCGATATTCTAAACAAAACCCATATCTGAAAAAATTCTCAAAAATTTGTCGGATTTAGACACAAAATCAACATTCTAAAATAGAAATTGTTCAAGGCAGATGTGAAAGGATTATTGGAATATGCATAAAATAAATAGCAAGAAGATTGCCGCAGAGAGATGGATGAAAAAAAACATAAGGCATTGCCAAGAATGGGCGAGGAGAGTTCAAAGGCGAGAGGTTGCCATCATCATCCGCTGCTCCATGAAGTCAGCGGCTGGCTCGAGAAAGATGCCACCAAGTTCCAACCTTGGATGTTTTATGCCATACCTCACATTATGAAGAAAACCGAGTTTTATGATTGGCCTACTTTGATTAGTGATTGCCTACATCAGCAAATAACAGAATATTTTCAGTTTCATGTATTCCACATGGTGTCATATCTAGTCTACTTGGTGGCCTATCAAGGTCAATTCAGAGGATTGAACACCGAGGGATCATTGAGCGTTCAACACATATATAACTATTATCCCCAGTTGGGATTCACAAAGTCGTTGCACCACTACAAAAGGGTGAACGAGGCATTCTTGATGTACACAGTGCGTGACTTAGACAATGAATTGCACGTCCGCATATCTTCAGTTGCTAGGGCAGCAATGGCAGAATGGGCGGATTGGTTTATACAGTTTCCTACCTTTACCTATCTTAGGGTCTATGGTTATTCAAGTGCCCCGCTCATGTTGCCAAGATATCCGTAAGATGAGG
>VDFB02186631.1:0-21904 GCA_007258455.2 Sequoia sempervirens
GGGAGACCCCCACTGATTTAAATGAAGAACAGTTGGTCATGTATGTTGCTGAAGAAATCCAAAAATTAAAGGTAAATCTATCTGCATTTGAACTATTAAGAGTTCCATCCATTAGGAACGTAGTTTTAGGTTCTTATGATGCAAACTCCATGTTACAAGATAAATCAATTAGCAAGAATTCCCATAAAGTATCTAGTTCTCAGCCAATAGGAGGGAAAAATCAGTCTCATGATCAAGTCCGTATGCCCCCTAGAGACACTAGGAAAGAAAAGGACAAATCTCAAGTTGTCCAAGTGGACACTCCCCTAACTCTCTTTCAAGGGAAAAAAGACACCCCCCCATTCTTGATTTTTGTCTGCATATTTGGCAAGAACTTGCATAATTATCTACTGGATTATGGTGCCTCAACCAATGTTATGCCCCTAGGTGTCTGTAGAACTTTGGGTATCACCCCTGCTGATTCTCAAAGGAAAGTCACACAGTTGGATAGGACTGAAGTCAATGTTATAGGAGAATTAAACATGATTCAAATGCATATTGCTTCTGATCCTAGGATTCAACAGGTCATCAATATACAAGTGGCTGACATCCTTGATGCCTATGGCCTAATCTTGGGAAGGGGCTTTACTAGGGCTTTGAATGGATATGTTTGAACTGATCACTCCCATATGTGGCTTCTCTAGAAAGGGGTGCCAAATTAGATTAGAATTAAATGGGAACCAAGGATGAAATACATGATTACAGAATACCATAAGACCTCCACTAAAATTTTGGTGTTAGAAGTGAGTATGGGAAACTACATACTTGCTGCTCCTCTTGAAGAACTAGAGGTGGAGGAAATTCTTATGTTCCACACAACATCATTTGACCTTATAGAAGGGTCTAGTGATACTAAAGCCCTAGTGGAACCAGCTGAAAATAATGATGATCCAAAGGATAGGTAGCTTGGTCTGCTAGATAATTTTTAAGAATTAATTCAGAAGTGCACTGAAGATCAAATTCAGCTAGGAAGAGGAATGGACTTTGAAGAACTTCTTTTGCCCAATTGGTGTAGGGTACACAATGTTGCTCATTCAGAATTGGATTGCTACTTATGCCAGACTGTAGTGGAACAGATACAAAAACATACCAACCCCAATCCTGTGACCAAAATTAATAACATGAATGTCCCAGAAGATCCTAAAGGAAATGGAATGATGCCTTTTGAAAGGCCATCTAGTGGTAACAGTGTGAGTAATATAGCAAGAGACTCTGTAGTTGCTAGATGCTGGACTCTAAGATTTGATGGGTCTAAATCAAAGCAAGGAGCTAGAGCTGGCTTTGAGCTGATTATTCCAAGAGGTAAGACATTCTTCACTACTCATAGGCTCCAATTTCACTGTACAAATAATGTAGCCGAATATGAAGCCCTAGTGCATGGATTGTTAATGGCCTTGAAGAAGAAGGCTAAAATATTGCAAGTTTTCAGAGATTCTAAATTAATAGTAAAGCAAGTTAGAAGACAATACTCCTGCCATGACAGAAGAATGACTAATTATAGGCACCGAGTATGGGATTTAATTGAAGGATTTGATGCCTTCAACATTCAGCTAATTCCACGGAATAAAAACCAGATAGCTGATTCCATGGCCCAGGCAGCCAGCACCCTGCAGCCTCTATCTCTTTCAGGGTTGAAAAAGTTTACAGTGGAACTAACCCCAGTGCCCTCAGTTCCTGATAATGTTACTAGCTTCTAGGTATTTGAAGATGACAAGCATATTCTATAATTTATCACAAACACAAATGTTTTTTCTTCTTAGATCATTGATGAAATTGAGCCTCAAGAGGAAGAGATAGACTTGGAAGGGGTAATCAACCTGAAGACCAACACCATCCCCAGGGGAATGGTGCAACTGGAGAGGATCTTTGATCTGGACAAGATTAGAAATCAGGAACAGGATGCCAGAAAGGATTCCATCAGTGGATAGTGTGATAATCATAACATGGGAACTCAGGAGGATATCAAAAATGTTCTCATCGGCAAAGTATGCACCCCAGAAGAAAGGCAAGGAATTATTGATGCATTGCATACATATCCAAATGTGATAACCTGGAGTTATGAAGACTTAAATACTCATGATACATCGATCATAACCCATACTATTCTTCTCAATCCAGGAGTGAAGCCTTTCAAACAGAGGCAAAGGGCTATTAATACTCTACTAGAACCCATAATACAAAAGGAAGTGTAGAAATTATTGTCTGCAAGGATAATATTCCCAGTCAGACACTCGACTTGGGTTGCAAACCTGGTTCCAGTAAGAAAGAAAAATGGTGAAATCAGACTATGTGTGGATTTTAGAAATCTAAACAGAGCATTAGAGAAAGATAATTATTCAGTACCCTCACTGGATGAAGTGCTGCAAATTGTCAATGGATCCCATATGATGTCCTTCTTGGATGGTTATTTGGGGTTTAACCAAGTTATGGTGCAGTATGAAGATAGGCACAAAACTGCCTTCACCACCAAGTGGGGCACTTTCACCTACAGAAGGATGCCTTTTGGCCTGATTAATGCTGGAGAAAGGCCTGATTAATGCTGGAGAAACGTTCCAGAGAGCAATGGACATAGCCTTCAAAGACATCGTCAGTAAGTGTATACTCATCTATATGGATGACTTGACGATATTTTCAAAGAACAAAAGTGATCATATTTCAGACTTGTGCAAAGTTTTTCAAAAATGTAGAGAGTTTGAGATATCCCTCAACCCAAAGAAATGCATCTTTGGGGTAACCGAAGGAAAATTATTAGGGCATATTATCTCTGAAAAGGGAATTTCCATTGATCCTGAATGCATAGAGGCCATTCTCAAGATTCCACTGCCTACTAGTAAAAAGGAAATGAAATCATTCTTTGACAAGATCAACTTTGTGAGGAAGTTCATCACTGGGTTCGCAAAAATAGTTAAGCCACTGAACGCAATGTTAAAGAAGGAGGCTAAAGTTGAATGGAATGCAGAAGCCAGATAAGCATTTACAGATATCAAGAGGGTTGTTGCTGAAGCTCCTGTCTTGGTAAGCTCAGACTATGCTAAGCCATTTTATATATACTCATTTGCCTCTGATCATTCTTGTGCTACTATGTTAACCCAAAAGTTAGATTAGGGTAGTGAGCATCCCAAAACTTTCATGAGTGCACCATTGAAGGATGCAGAATTGAAATACCCAAGTGTGGAAAAGCAGGCCTATGCTTTAGTCAAAGCTATGAAAAAATTTAGACATTACATCCTCAGAAATAAGATCTTTGCAATAGTTCCTAATCCTGCAGTCAAGCTGCTATTGATGTAGAATGAGCTAGGAGAGTGCAGAGCCAAATGGGTGACTATTTTACAAGAGTATGATATTGAGATTCAGCCCATGAAGTTGGTAAGAGGGCAAGGGCTTACATAGACAATGGCAGGGATAGGCCTTGATCTTACAGCTCAGGCTTATACTTTAGAGGATGTCTCTCATGGAGATTAGTATGATGATATTGTTCAATACCTCCTAACTCAAAGATGCCCTGGTCATCTCAATTTAGTACAAAGAAAGGCATTATGTTTAAAGAGTGATAGTTTCATGTTAAAAGGGGCTATTTTATACAAGAAAAATTATGAGAGGGTGTACTTAAGGTGCCTGGGAAGGGAAAAATCTAAAAGAATGATGTTAGAATTCCATGACAGATATGGTACAAGCCATGGTTCAGCACCATCTACAGCAAACTAGATTCTTAGAGCTGGTTACTACTAGCCTACATTGTTCAAAGACACCCACAATCATGTTAGGACATGCCATGTGTGTCAAACAGTGGCCACCAAAGAGAAGTCTGCAGCACTCCCACTTCAGCCAGTCTTTGAGGTAAAGCCTTTTTCTCAATGGGGAATGGACTTCATTGGCCCCATCAATCCGCCCTCCTTCTAGCGCCAGTTCCAGTTTATTCTTTTGCTGATATTCTATGTATGTCTCTTTCATTTCAACTCGTGAACAATGAAGCTCACACTCAAGGTTGAGAACCACAGTGGTGCTGAAGCAGAAATAGGATTTTTCACTTGACAAGACTTCACAAGGATTCCTATGGTGACACCAGGATTCTTAAGATATCTAATGGATATAAGATTTTTAGAGTATTTCAAGTTCAAATCCACACCAGTGACTCAATCTTCTATAAATCTAACATTAAGACTGTTGGAAATAGCAAAGACTTCAACCATCCTTTCAAGATCCGAGACTAGAGTTCACCAAATAAATACTTAGAACAATTCTAGAGAAGATAGATTTGCTATGCAGGTGCAACACACCCAGGAAAAAATAGAGAAACCCCCAAAACAAGAGTAGGGAAAAACAAACAAACCAAAAGCAAACCTACACTAGCAAAACAAACACAAACAAAGCTGAGGAAAGGAAACCTTAATCTAACTATATACAACACCAAAGTTGAAAGCATTCGAGACTAGAAATAATGCTTCAAATATTGCCCATTGTGGTGGGGCGTCCCCTCTCAGGTTTCTTTTGAAGTTAGAATCCTTATAGCCTAACTTGACTGAACTTGGTTTTATAGTGTTAACTTAAGGAGGAAATAGGCTGATGCACACTTGGATTTTTAGTTTATGGGGAGGCGATTTATCCTTTGGTTCTGACTCTTTAATCTTTGCATTTTGATTTGTTTTTTTGATAGTGAGATTGAAACCAGAGATTCTAGGTTCTCGATTCCTATTTGTCATCAAATGCTCTAGAGAATTTCCCAGCAGAGTCACATTTGTTGTGCAATTTTCGCACACACACCCTACTGGAAGCAGGGACCCTCTTTAACTTCAGTTTTGGTGTCTTGGCCCTTTCTTTTTGAGGTTTTGTCCTACTTAGACATGTACTTAAGGTATATTTTGATTGCCTAAGTGTTTCCCCCCAGGTTATTCACTGAAAATCTTAAGTTCTAGATGAATATTAGGCTTTTGCTTAGATTCAGGATTTTTTTCCCTGGTCGGATTTTCCCAGATCCTACTTGAACCCTGGTTGGACCCTTGTTGTTCGGGGATTTTCGATCTTCATGGATTTTCACGTGGTCCAGATTTTCCTAGATTATGCCCTATCGTCGGATTCCTGAATTCCTTCTCTGGCTATCTTATTGACTGCATTAATGGCTCCATGCGTGTTCAGAGAAGTGTATTTAACTTGATTTTGAGGTCTCTTATGCCATCCTGCTTCTTGTTTTCCCACGTTGTGCTCAGAAGTGCTTTCATGCGAGTATTTGGTTGGGATTTTGGGGCATTCAGCTTTGACTTGATTGATTTGGTGGTGGTTTCTGGTGTGTTCTCACCTGTGTTTGTTGTGGACACCCGAGCTTCGCGTTTGCTGCTTCTAAGGTCAATTCCCATTTTGTAATGGTATATCTCTGATTGCTCTACTTTGAATTGAATTATGAATGGCATAGTGAAGATTGTGAGGGCTTGTGGGATTTGAATTCCCATGCAGTTGTTTATTTCGTGCTAGGGTTGTTCGGTGTTGCATCCTTTGTCATCTCCCAGGAAATTTTTGAGTTCATGTGTGTATCTGCATTCTAATGAATCTTGCCTGAGTGTGATTAGTAAACCTTAATGATGGCTTAATAGTCAAGGTGGCTAAATTATGAACGTGCCTATGTGCTAATGGCGCATGAGTAGGGTTTTTTGACCTAGGACAGTGCCGTATCAGGTGATTTCATCTTAAGATTTACCTAGAATGTAAAGAAAATTCATGAGAGGTCTGTCCCTGACTTGCCCTAAGTTAAACTTTTTGAAATCCATAGTTGGTTCAGTGTCTGGATGAAATCAGGACTCTCTGTCCCTTTCGGATTCCCTTCGCTGTGACCATTCGAGATCACTAAGATATCATATCGACCACCTTGAGGTTTACCGAAGGGATCTCCCTAAGTTCATGTTGGATCACCGTGACACTATCATTTTTACACCGATGAAATCTTTTATGCATATTAGTCGGCAAGAGCTTTTCTTTCGCCAAGACCTCACCCTGCGAGGAGATGTCTCATCTACGTATTTGTTCCTACTTGCTTTTAGAAAGACCTACCCTAGTCACCAAGAGGTCATAGCGGGATCTGACAACTTTTTCGATATTCGTTTTCCTCACCAAGACATCTGTCCTTCGGTGAGACCTCCCACCGAGCACTTTTTTCTTTCACTGGGCTTTGTTCTTTTGGGTTGTTGTAACCCTTCGAGTTCGGGGAGATGTCACTCTAGTCGCCCTGCATCATACTGATATCCCTTTAAATTCATTGAGACCCTGCTAAGTTAGTAAGACCTTTCACCGAGCTCATAGTCTCACCAAAAAAATTTCTTTCGCTGAGACTCCCCCCTCTTCGGTAGGACATTCACCAAGAAACCCTCCTAGATCCATATTCATTCGTGGTGACCATATCTTTCTCACTTGCTTCACTAAGACTTCCCCTAATTGCCAGGATGTTACACTGAAACCACTAAGTCTTAGCGAGACCTATCCTAGTGACATCCCTTGGCAAGACTCCTGAGAGTCGCTGAGACTTCTCAGAAAAATGATTAGCTCTTGCCGAAGCCTACATTTTGGGATTCCCCATTAGTTCATAACTTTTCCTTAATCATGGATTTCCGTTGAGTCTAGATTTCTCCAAAATCCGTCATCTCCTAGATTTCCTGAAAATCCTCTTTGGCCTGTTCTTCACGGAAATCCGTTCCTCACAAACTTCCCCAAAATTTGATGGAACATAAAGAAACATGAGATAATTGGATCTTTTTACGATTTATGATGCATTTGATGATTATTTCATGTCATATTTGAATCTCCCATGTGGTTTTTTTTGATGAAAAATGATCAAGTTTAATGATTAAGTAGGTGTTTCCATGTTATTCCATTGGAATCCAATCGGTCTAGAATTTCCCGGAGTTCCTCTTTGGCTCAGGTTCCGCAGATGATTTTGAAACCCGAAATATGTTATGGTCATCCTATATGAGATTTAATGACACCTTGATTACGTGAGATTCTTTCTAATGGTGTTCTGATTTTTCAACCTTTCTTTCTTGTGCTTTTTACTGTGTTTTTCATGTTGAGTGTAGGCTGAATCAAGCAAGGCAACTGTTGGGTCTTCATTATCTGATGTAGAGAGGATTAAGCTGGACATCAAGAGCAAGGTCTCTAAGAGTAAGATCACTTTTGTCTAGTCAAAAGTCACTGATAAAAATGTTGGCCTCTAGAACTATGAGGAATTTAAAGCAAGGATGGCAGCCAAAGATCCTCCTTTGGTGACTAAAAGACTGATGGAATCCGGTTTGTCTCATGTTGTTGGTTTCCCCTCTACAGTGTAGTGTTATGAGCTGGTCCTTGAGTGTGCCAGGTACAACGATCAGGATACACAGAGGATAATTGTCCCTCAAGGCAGAGTTGTTACCAATCTCAGCCCGGTCTCCATTACCCAAACCTTGACATGCTAGGCAGTCTCATGTGGTGGGATTCACCATTAGAGGCAACTTCGGGGAGTTCTATGATGACCCGGAACTATGAGATCACAACAATTTATCAACTCTTGGCTGACCCAAGTCCCACTATTCAAGCTGCCAAAGCAGTGTTTAGAAAAAAATTCAGAAAGGCTATGATGCCATCACCTTTCTTAGCAGGGTGGTTGGATTGAAGAGTGCTGGTACATTTGAGAATTGGATGTGCCATGCGATTGTAAGGATGGAACAAGAGAAAATTGACTACCATTGGGCAGGGGTCATTAGCCAAGTAATTCACAAGCAGTTGTCCAATGTGTTGCAGACAAAGACCTTCACAATGACCTCATATTTGGTCTATGCACTAGCTAGATTCCACCCCTACAGAGGATTGGATACAAAAGGGTTTTTTGGGTAGAATATTATTTATGAATTTTTCCCTCAGTTGCACTGGAGAGGTTCAAACTACAAGAGGGAAAATGATGCATTTACCATGCACATTACCAGAATGCTTTAGGAAGCAGAGCATGTCAAAATTTCAGATCAAGCAAAGGAGCTCATCAAGAAATATGGAACTTGGTTTATTCAGTTCCCAACCTTCTCCTACATTCAGATTGATGGCTTCCAGAAAGCTCCATACAGACTTCCAAGGTACCCCACTGACCACATTATATTGTTGGAAGTAACAAGACAAATTTGTGATTTTGATGCCATCGTCAAGAAGGACAAGCATAAGACTGGATTTGGTGGGGATTTTCCCCTAAGGATTGGCACTGGTGAGGTTTGTCCTTCCATTGGTTCTTCCCAAGCTTCACAAGAAGAAATGAGTACTCTTGGCTTGTCTTTCCACTCTGAGATATCCAGATTTTACATCATAAGAGAAGATCAAAAGAAGGCCAGTAGAGAATATGGCCATAAGGTTAATTTAGAGGACTACTAGGCCAATTGTGGTGATGAATATGAGGTCATTAAGAAGAAATTCTCTCAGTTTTCAGTGGATGCAATCCAATTGTATAATATAAGGGCAGTGCCTGATCAATTGGAGGATGATGGGGACTTAATTCAAGATCATGCCTAAGGCAGTAAAGGATAGGCTGATTGGTGATGTAGACTGGTTAGAGGAGGAGCAAATAGAACTAAAGCAACTGATGGAGCTAGTCATTAAAGTTACCAAGTTGTGGCTCAAACACACTATGTGGGAGTTGGAAAATAAAGGAGTGAAATGCACTTATAACCTGATTGGAGACTTTGATTCCCACTCCACTTTTGAGGAGTCCACAAGGCAACAAGATCCTAAAGGTAAAGGAAAACTGGACTCCACAACCAAGGTCAAGACAAAAGGTGTTCGAGAAACAAAGGTCCAAGAAATAGAGAAGCAGAGGAGACCAAAGGCTAAGAGGGGGACAAGAACTAAAAGGTCTGAATAGAAGGAATTCAAAGAGTAGAATCCCGAGACTGATGCTCCTATGCTGAAGAGAAGAAGGATTGTAAAATTATCAGAGAAGGCAAGCTCCAAGGCTGGGGAGGAGGTAATTTCCCCACCAATTATGAATGTTGAAAGTTCAGAGGAGAAAGAAAAGGTATATACAAGGAGGTCTAGTACTCCCTCTCCCAGGAATGATGTGCCTAAGGCAGATTTTCCTACTGCCACTCTTCATCAGGAGCAACATGATGATGTGCCTCTCGCTCACAAAGCTCAAAGAAAACCAAGTGAGTCAAGGGATGCTGAGAGTCATCCAGATACTAAAGGGGAAGAGTTTCATGAAGGTGAACTCTACAATGTGGAGGCTGAGATTGGAAAATTAATGCAATCCCCCTTGGTTGCGCATGCAGGAACTCTAGTCACAAATGAAGAATTTTGATCTCCTCCAAGGGAAGAAGAGGCAGAAAAGGTCCCATCACCTGAACATGAGAAGGAGCAGGTCGAGGAGGAAGAAGGAAAAATAGATGAAACTCCTGATGAACAAAATTTGAATGAGGAGGCACTTAAGGATCAGTAGGCTGAGCAACAACTGGAGTCCAGTGTCCTTGAGTGTCTTAAGAGAGAAATAAAGAGAAAACAAGTGGTTGTGAAAGATAGTCCACCGAATTGGGATGCACTACTAGCTAAGATAGGAAAGGACAAGGGTAAAAAGAAAGCTAGAGTGATCTCGAGGGTTGAAAGAGATGAGGTGCATAACAGGGTTGTCCATATTGCTACCCCTGTTCTAGATAAAAATAGAGATGATGTGGTTGGAAATTATTATAATGTACAGATATTTAATCTTGGGCCTACATCCATCAAGCAGGACATTAAGGATTATGAGGGCTCTAGCGCAGTCATTGTGGATAGGTTGAGGAAGGAGATGAAGACCAAGTAGGAGTTGAAGAAATAAAATGAGAATCTCAAGAAGTGCTTGGAGGAATTAACGAAGCCACTATAGTCCATTAACCCTTCTTCCTCTACTACCAATCCTCTACCTCAGGAAACCATCACCGAGCTGGAAAAGATGAAAGCGTCTGCTATTGCCACTGCGATTTGGTTGAAAGGGGTGCAAATTAAGGGTGATGAAGGTATTAAGGAGATCCTATCGACAAGGAAGGATGCTATCATGATGACTGAGCAATTGAAGATGGTGTTGGCACAAGACAAGGAGGATACGAATCTCCTTCTGCAAAAAACTAGGACTATTATGGAGTACACCAGGGACAAGTTGGTGAGTGACGAAATTCTTCCCTCCTCTAGAGCTGCTAAACCATGGGAATGGTTCGAGGCATTGCAAATCAGACAAAAATTACTAAAAAATATTTACAAACAAAAGAAGCATATTGATGATACCCTAGTTGGTGTCTATGATGGTTGCATGGCCTTCTTCGAAATCATGACGGGATGAAGGAAGATCGTGCCTAAGTATATGATTTTAGAGAAGTTAAGAGAATGGTGGCATGATGTCTATGCACCACTTGATGATGGGTCCATCTCTGAGCACTAGTTGGATGACGCAGCCACCTACCTTGCGGTTATTGACAAGTACCTAATGTATAAGGTAGAATGGGATAAGTCAATCAAAAACTCAAGTGACTAGATTGCATCCATCAAGAGGAAACTTAGGGTTTTTCCTCTGCCACCTATGGCCGACTTGGACATGGCGTTCTTGAGGGTACATGAAGAGCCAGATCATAGCGCGGATCATAGGGAAGGGAGCTAATGATAGGCTGCGGTGCAACTCATGCTTCCTTATTATCTTCCTGCACATCACCCGAGTTGCATTACAGATCCAAGGCCGACTCCAATGAGATGTGCATTTAATGCATGTTTGACCCATTTCGAAGACTCTCTTGGCTAGGTAGTTGTGCTGAGTTATTGCTGCAAAACCATTTCCTAGCCGATGGATTTCTAAGGAATTCTATATATTGGGCATGTTGCCTCATTTGTAAAGGGTTAGAACAGCTAGAAATAGTTAGAAGATCATAATTTGTAACCAGAATATAGAGCAGGGCTAGTTAGAAGTAGAGTAAGTTAGCAGGTAGTTTCCTTCAAGCAAATATTGTAAAAGAAAGCTAGAATTGTTGCTACAGTGAATAATTTGAATACAAGAAATTACATTGTGATTTGGTACCATACTTGTTTCTTTTGTTTTGCATGGTTCCAATTATTCTATCCTTAAAATTGCTTTGAGAAGGTTCATGCTTAGATTTGATTTGATTTAATAATGTTTGTGATTTAATACTTGAATGTTGCAGCAATCCTTCAGTCCATACTTTTCACAACCAACTGATTGTTAGTTGCTTTGCAAAGTTAACCTGGACTTCATATTTCAATGTGCTTAGTTCGATTGTGATGATTTTTTCATTATAACTACTATAAGGTTGTTGAATGAGTGTTCGTAATTTGAAAACCTTAACACCTCAGAAGATTGCACTATTTTCTATGAGATTGTAGATTTATCTTGGTCAAGTATAAATCAATTTTTGAGGGATTGGTCCATTTTGAGTATTGGTTACTTTCATTGTTAAATCTTAGGTTTAGTATTAAGTTTAAAAATCTCTTTGCATCCCTTATTCTTTTTCTATTTCTTTGATTATTGGGTTAAAACTAGGATTGAAGCACCATCAGATTATTAGATCTGATAAAATTGATTTAGTATTTTGCTTGTAGTAAGGTCCCATTGTGATTACCAGCATTTTCAAATTTCGTTACTAAGTTGTTTATGCACTGTCAAGACCTAACATTAGAGACCTTGGGGTTACCTCTTGAGGCTTGCTAATAGAGATTTACCTTTCAAGAGAGATAGGATATCATATTCTTTCTGGCTATTATTGTGCAAAAAACATGATCAACAAAAGCCTACTTTCCAATGGAGCTAAAATTCATAACACTGGAATAGTCCATCTGTCAGACAATTTCCAAATATGCAATTATGTTTGGTACTATTTTTGGAAAAATGAATGGGATATCTTCAAACCCATAAACCCTAATCATAGTAGCACCCTCCAAGCAATACCAATCTCCCCAATTATGACTAATTGTCCTGTTGAAATCATTTGGCCAAAGAAACCTCTTTATCTCTTCAAATAAAGAATAATCACATGGATGATTGTACAATTTGTACAATTTCTTCACAAAATACTCCTCAAAGTGAATAAAACTAGAATTAGTAAATCTACTATCCCAGACAGTCATCCACAATTGAACAAGTAAGGTCATGCCATCCTTGTCAAATTGAGAAATTCTCATTTCTTGGGGCCACAATCCTAACTCCTACCCAAAATATAACACTATGTGCATCAATAATGAATAATGCCTGAGATGAAAAATAGAAGCTCTACCCTTTATTGCTATCAATCCAAAATCAAGCCCCTTAAAAATGTATGAAGCATAGTCAAAAGGTCTAGATTTGTGGTATTGGATATCTGTGGAAATTATCATGGGCACAATTGACATATACTTAGGGACATCCATTCCCAATACCTAACCTACTAAGAAATAAGTATACTTCATATAGGGTTCAAATAGGTCAACATGAAAAGGAGGTCTATCACTATCCTGTAGAGGAACTAGTTTGCCACTTTGTCTAATCCTATGAATTGGCAACCTCCAACCCTTATAAATTGTATCCATTCTCTTGAACTCCATTTCCAATTCTTCACATATGATCTTTTCATTGCAAATCCCTTCCAAATTGAAAACCTCCCCTATTGCATCTTCTGATAAGTGTATTTGTGGTTTCTCGGATGGGTCACATATAGCTTTGAGCTTTGAGTTATTATGAATAGCTAACAATTTTACCAATTATGTATTTACAAATACATTAGGGCACACTAGCTTTCCTAAATTAAGCTTCCACGGGTTGCATACTGGTTCAAAATGATTTCTCTTGCGATAGTGAAAGTTAAACAATTCATACCCTCTTATTGGAGTTTAAACATCTCCTATGAGTCTACATTTATCATCCAATTTATCTATTTCTACCCTAAGTTGAGCAGATCACTTGGCTTTAGGTCCAGAGCCAGGTAACTGGTCAATGAGGTCTTGATTTAATCTTCGTTCAATGCCCTCATGTTCTATTTAATTTTGAGTCACCATGTTTTTTGCTTTTTTATTTTCCTGAGCTAGGGGATTCCATTCTTCAAAATTACAGAAGTTAAAATTAGTAGAACTAAGACACAAGAACTTACTATATTTTGCTCGAAACCTTCAGACTGAGAAAATTCCCTAATTCTTCATTCGCCTTTCTGATTCTTCCATTATCAATTCAACAATAATGTTTCCAATTGAATTCTCCTTATTATGCTCTGTCGCACCATTAATGTGTTAGCTAAAACATGAGTGCAGTAAGTCCTTTTTCAAAAATTACATTATCAGATCATATATTGTTATCAGCAAGACATTTTCAAATCTTGGGCAATAGCTTTTAGCAACATTCATTAAACCATTCATCAAAAAATCTCGTAGTCTCATCAACATTTGGAGTCTCACTGATAGCTATCCTCTAGGTCTCATGTATATCACTGTGACATTTTAATTTGGGGAGATGTTCCATAGATTATATTGTGTCTTATCGAGATACATCCCATGGTATTTTTCTAGTCGTTGAGACACAATTACTTTCTCACTGATGAAACAACACTTGCATGTGACTCTCATATCTCTCTCCAATGAAATTAGTCTCGCCAATAATTAGTTCATACTGCCAAGTCCTTTACCCACATAATCCTATCAGCGTGACATATGGGTCAGCAAGACTACATGACTTCATCCTGATAATCATTTTATAGAATCCCTTTATGCTTTGTCAGCAAGACCGGATGCATTCAATAAGACTCCATTCTGATGACTTTTAGTCTGGCCGATATGTCTCCTTGTGCGCTAGTCGGTAAGACATATATGAGTTCATTATGACTTATTTCGATGATGAATTTCTTGCCAATATGATCTTTCTATCGCTGAGACAATGAATTACATCCTGTCGATATGTTTCTATAGATGAAATCACATCATTATGACACTCCTAAACTCTTGCTGACAAACTACAAAAGATACACATTAGTAAAAATAATGCTTCATGGATCGGGAAGACCCTCACCATCTCTTGTCGATATCAATTATATAGTGAAATATTCAGGGCTAGATGAATTCTATGGGACCACATGAAAAAGTATGGGAAAAAATATTATGAAGAGAGGATTTTTGTGCTAGTGGTAAGGACTAACTTGGAAACTCATGTATAAATAACTATAAAATTTTCAAAATTTTACAGTTCTAACAAAACATATAATAAATTAAAAAATTATATGAATTCTTACCATGTAATGATTGATTTCATTTTCTCCCCATGCTAGAATAAAATCCTTTGTAAACTTTGTTACAACTTCAATAAATCGTGTATCATCACCTTCAATGAATCTTTCCTTGTTCATCAAAGGGAACAAAGATGATAATGAACCCCATGCCTTTATTTTCCTCAACTGAGAGGAACCTTTTTCATTTTGATCATCCTCTACATTGATTAGATCCTTATATATTTCCCATTGAGCCCTTCTACTTCTTTGGTAGTCTAATTTTTTAATAAAATGTTGAGCCTTATCACCTCCCATTGATGGCTTTGATGGAACATTACCATGAGCCCCTAAAATTTTCATATCTTTTTCAATATGAACATTACCTCCATGTAGCCATGCATCTGACAATACCCTTTCAATTGATTTTATGGATTTTTATGCCTCCTCTTTTATATTCCATGCAAATAAAATTGATAAAAAAACAAGTTTATCAATCATTCTTACAAAAGCATGAAGAGTGAATATGTGTACTCTTTTCAGTGGAATTTAGAGAATTGGCTTTAAATTTGGATCAAATTCCTCTCTATTAGGATGTAATCCTTGGTCACAACTTAATATACCTTTACAAAATCTTCCATTTAATTCTTTTGACTTGTCTCAAGAATGCATACAATAAATACAACTATGCTTTGCATTTGCTCCATGATTGATATTATACATGCATTTCAATGTTTTCAAGTTAGCAACCATATGACATTCAACATTATATGATTTGTACCCATCCACTTAAAGTTTCTCCCCCATCATATGAGAGGAAATCATGGATGGTATCTCAGTTTGCTCGAAAACCCATTTTAGATCTTCATAGAATTCCTTGTTTACTCTAAACAAGCCAAGCCACCAAATGTGATTCTCTAATTGTACGGGAAAGCATGTTTCATCAGTAACATGAATATTTGGATTTAATGCTCTATTAATTTAGGTAATTGAAACTCTTTCATACTTGAAACTATTTATCAATTCCATCTCATCTAATTTTATGATGAATACAAGTTTTCCATTTACCTCCCCCACTGAAATATCATAATACCTTACTATAGCTTGTAAAAAAAATTTAGCTTCAAACCAAACATTGTTTGTTGGATTTAAAGTAATTGAGACTTCCCTTCCAATATGTATTTGTTGTTTCCTTTGAAAATTATCCTTTGATGCCTGGATGTGAAACATACTTCCAAAAAAATATTGAACTTCTTTGTTCATGTTAGACCATTCCACTCTAACATGAGATGGGCAAGGTAAAAAAACCTTAGTGATCCGAGTATTTAATATTCTAGTCTATAATGCCTTAAAAATTTCTTAATATCCCCTCCTACTAATTCTTGTATTGCCACATGCTCCTTTTACATCATTAGCATTAATTGAACATGATAAATCTTTTATTATCTCATCAACCAAAACTTTTCTTAATGTAGCACATTGAGGTTGATGAATCATTTCCAATATCTCATCTTTTTAAAATAGACTCTTCATAAGTGAGGCTAAGTTCTAGCTTCTATCTATAGTTCACTCAATTATTGTAGGATCAATTATACTTTTCATAGCTTGAACTCTCTTTTTGAAACCACCCCCTGAAGGTACTAGAGACACAATATTATTTAAATTTTTGATCCTCATCCTTCCTCCTAGAGGAGTTTTCTTCATTTTTTTAATAACTTTATTGAGAGCTTCAACTTTGAACTTCAAATCTATATTTTCCTTCTTCAATAATGGGATTTCTTGAACCATTGTATTTCAAAATTTCCAATGTCCAATAGACTTATGTTCTAACCTCTTGTTCACATCAACTAAATTAAAGACTTTATTATCCATTTCAAGGATCTTATTTTCTACATAATTTGTCTTTCTCAAAATTTTCTTTGTTTCCTTCAAGCCTCTTGCAATACCCTAACAATCCACTTTCCCCATTGCATACAAATTTTATAAGCCCAGGTAATAGTATCAAACTTAGGGTAATCATATTTTTTAGGATCAAGAGGATGCAAATTTTTGTTCGCCCATATATATATATGATTTCGGCCCAATATTCTCAAATTATTTTCATCTATATCATAATTCTTCATTGTATTTCATTTTTGATATGGCTGTATTTCTTCATCCAACTCCACACATAAATTATATGAAATATTCTTCATTTTTTACTTCTTTAAAATTGACTCCACCTATTATACAACAAAAAAATTCAATCATTCTACAACATATCATATATGATAGAGATTATTCTAAAGAAGTTGTATTGAAATTATTTTTAAAGAGATTGAAGAAGCTATAATGAAATTATTCAAAATACTCTTAAAAATTTAAATGAAATAATTATTAAAAAGAAAAGAAAAATCTCGTTCACCTTTTTTTCCTCTAATTTGTTTGTCCTTTATCCAATTAATTAGAGCAAGATTGTTTTGAAAGTCTAAATAAATGGATATTTTTAAAAAATCAATCTCATTTTTTCCCTCCACAATTTGACATCAAAATTTTTCCTCAATTCTTTCTCTCTACAATTTTTTTAGTAAACTTATTTAAATTTTATATAGCTAAAAAACTTTATCATATATTTAAAATGATAAAACTTGTTATAAACATATTTAACATAATAAATATAAATCTATAATATGGAACTTGATTTAATATATAGAATTTATATAAAATAAAATATCTAAAATTACTTGTGTATACATCCAAAATTGGTCTAGAGAATATTAATTGAATACTAGTTATTTGATTAATAAAAATCTTTATTTCCTCTATTGTATAAATAAATTGTAAAGTTTATTTATATAGTTCTTATTTCTTAATTCCTTTTATCTAAACCGCTTTCTTCATGATTTAATTAAATGGACAAATTTAAGTAATTTTTTTTTTTTATTAATTCCCTCTCATTAAATTTGACTTTTTAATTCAAATTTTGTCACATTTCTCTATATTCTTCTAACCTCCTTCCACATCATCTTCCAACTCACCATGTGTCACATGAAAATAATTATTCCTAATTTCTAAAATGGGTATTTACCCTACACAATCTCAACCACCTCAAGGACACATGGCTTGTTCTCTCCATTTATTCTTTTCTACACTTGGCAAGATTGTTCTATTAAAGGGGACAACTTCCTTAATTCTCTCCAACTTCCTCATTTCTCATCGTCTATCTCTCCAGATTGAATCTTGATCGTCCATTGCTGCCAACTCACCTGATGCCTTAGTGAAATCTATAAATAAAGGCTCATTTACAACTTTTAATAAGAGAGAATTGCATACCATTACTCTGCAAAAATCATCTTAGCATTTGAGAGCTTAGTTTGCATTTTGATTCAACATTTAGAATAGTTTAGCAAGTAAATTAGAATCATGGATACATTCTTAGATGTGTCTTAGTTTTCATAGAGTATTTAGAATCATTCTAATAGAATCTCCACTAGTTTAATTTAGCATTCCATCATTTCATTAGCATTCTATATACAACAATTCACCATTTAGCATGTCATTTAGTCCATTATTAATCAAAAACATCAAAATTATGTAGGTACATATATAGTTTCTACATTCTAGTTTAATGGATATTCATTTCTTAGGTGCCATCCCTATAATTCAGTGCATAATTAAGATTTGAGAGCACTATTGCTAGGATCCTTAAGAATAAAGGAAGATGGAATGGCTTTAAGGAATAATTTTATCAAATTGTGTTGTTAATTTAGATTTCCTTAATGTAATACATTGCATATGTTGTGTGTTATTGATTACTTTAATTCACATATTTTCTCACACACATTAACCTTCTATTACAATGCATATAACCAATTTACCAGTGCATCCCTTTCATTTTGTGGCGCATTTACCCAATTTTGTAGCGCACCCACCTAAAACTTTGGCACATTTGAGTTGCTCCCTAGTGCATTTACCTGATTCTACAACGCATCTAAAATTTTTTTTGGTGCATCCAATCCATGCTATATCACATCTACCTTTTAGTGCATACACTAAATGTTATGGAACATCCACCAAAATTCATAGCCAGAGAGTTGAATTTGACTCCTATTTGACATTTTGAAACCATAATTCAAAATCCTTTCCAATCTAGAATCATCCCTCAAGTACAATAGAGTCTAAACATGTTCTTTATCAAATAATTCATGAAATATTGAAATCTAGAAACCAAAATCCATATTTCTTAGTCCAAAAGCTCATCAAAAACGTCTTTCAACGCTCTATGAATTTAGAGAGAGATTGGTCTTCAATTTCTACAAAAGAGCTTCAAAGAACAATCCCAACTTATATTCATTTTTCTATTGTAAAAATCCAAGACTCTTCTAAAGATTTGATCATCTCATCTAGGAAGGAAATCTATCCCTCGTTTCACAGTTCAGACCAAAATTTCAAGATCTTCTTAAGTTAATAATTATTCCTTAGGTTCCTTAGAGTCTAAACTTGTTAAAATTGACCTTTACAAGTGAAATCCTTTACCTAAACTTTGATCAAATGTCTAAAAGTTCCCAATCATCATCAAAATCCAAATTTGATCATCAAGTTGAGTTTCCCCATCAGGATTAATCATCCTTCATCAAGAAACAATATAATTTACATCAAATTTTATTACCTTGGTCCCATCAATAGGATTAATTATTCTATTCAACTTAGGTATTCCTTGGCACTCCTAAACAACGATCAAAATTTAGCAAACCTTCATCATTTGCATGCCCATTTTTACAAGGTCCCAAAAGAAAAAAATTAAGGATAAGGAACCTGAATCTCAAAATACCATGGGTGAACTAGAAGAAAATCCCTTTCACAAAATTTCTCAAAATTAAATGGAAGAAATAACAAAGGAGGAAATAGAACAAGCAAACCAAGATACCAAATTTTATAAATTCCTAGAGAGAATCTTTGAAAAGGATGGAGAAAAATACCTTCTAATGTTAGCAAACCAAGGGGTCAAGTTACCAAGTGATTTTGATGTCAATAAATTGAAAGGAACCCCAATGAAAGCTGACATTCAAACATCAAATACAAATCAAATGGCTGCCCTAACACATCAAATGGATAACCTTCAACAACAATTCAAAGACATGCAAGGAGGGACTACTAAAAGGTACTTGTTACAAGATATTTATCCCTACCCGTTTGATAGAAATTTAAACATGATATGATTTCCCTCAAATTGTGACCTACCAAAGTATGACAAATACAATGGAAAATCTAAGCCCATAGACCATGTGTGAGAATTTCAAACAATGAGTCTTGAGTTTTCTCATGAGGACACATACTTGATGATACTTTTTCCTCATACCTTGGGAGGCCACTATATGGAATGGTTTTTGAAACTACAACTAGACATAAAATCCTTTGAAGAACTTGTCAACAAAATTATTACGCAATATTCATTTAACATTTCACATGAGATAACCATGAAGGATCTTTGTAATAGAAAACAAAAACAAGGGAATCCTATCTCATATTCTTACAAAGGTGGAGAAGGTTATTTTCTTGATATGATCATCCCATAATTGAACAAGAAAAGATGGAGATTTTTATTGATAACCTTAACAGTGAAATGAGCTATAGGTTGCAATTATAATGTCCCCCTAGCTTTGAGAAGATGGTAGAAAATAGTCTCAAAATTGAAGAAGTTTTAGTAAAAAGAGGGGTATTGAAAATTCACAATGAAGGATCAAACAATGCTATCTCTTCTAACCATCAAACAATGAGAAACCCAAATTTTGGACAAGGAACGAGAATTCCAATGATGGTGTCACCGAAACACACAATGTGAAACTGGTCTTTAATCTATCAGGAACCAAAACCAAGACTGATCAAAACATCAATCAAGGCACTAATCAAAATGTCAACCAATCTACCAATCAAAACAACCACAGTCAAAGTAACACCACATCCAAACCTCCACCTTATCAAACAAAATCAAACCACAAAAAATTCACACCTTTGGATCAATCACATGAACCTGCATTGAGTGAACTTCTTGCAAATAACCTCATAACACTACTTGAAACTTGAGGCTTTGAACCAAAAGTAAAATCGTCATGGTGGAATGATGCCTATTACTGTGAATTTCATCAATGCAAAGGTCATCAAACAAATAGCTACATGCAATTGAAACATAAGATACAAGATTTAATATATGACAAAGTCATATGAATAGAAGGACCCCAAAAAAATGCAGATCATGGAGCATTTAAAAATCCTTTACCGAATTATGAGAAAGGGGATTCCTCTACAACAAATAGCAATGGGAAGAACATAAACTATGTCCATGATACTATCATAAATCATATCTCAGTAGTGGGAGATCAAATGAATAACATCAAAACTAATGACAATCAAGACATTATTGCAAACAATGATCCAATCTATGACATTCCAATTGAACAAGAACAAGACATCATCATCCTTAAAAATTAAATTAATGACATCAAACTAGATATAACTACAATTGATACTCAATTCAATGTCATTAAAATCAATGGGAAACAAGACAACATTCTAGTAAACGTGACCACAAGAGCACATGCCAAATATGTCCTAAATGGAAGTTCATTTAAAACATTGTCTACCTCATCCAATCAATATAGCATAGTGGACAGATTACAAAAGATCCCTGCAGAAATATCGATATTGGAATTGCTCAAAATTTCACCTACCCACAAAGAGATTTTGGAAAAATCCCTAGTGGACACAATAGTACCAATAAATCTAGAAGTTTGTAAATTTGAAGCCATGGTGGGACATTTGACTGTGCCACATTGCTTATCCTTCTCAGAAAATGATGACACGTCTATTTCTCATCCCCATAATACCGCTCTTCATATTGAGGTCCTAATTCATAAACATCATGTCAAACACATCCTAATAGATGGAGGAGCTGACTTGAATATATGTAATTTAAATCTTGTTTCTGCCTTGGGATTTTTTGAGAATGCAAGTAATTCAAAGAAAAATATTACAATAAAATCAAATGATGATGAGGAAAGATCTTCATAGGGATTGATTATCTTACCTATTCAAGTAGGACCGATTCAAAAAGATGTAATCTGCCAAGTCTTAAACAAGGATTTTACCTACAACATACTATTGGGTTGCCCATGAATCCATGAAATGAAAGCGGTCCCGTCAACATACCACCAATGTTTGAAATGTCCTTGTGGTGGCCAAGAAATCACCATCTCATCTTATTCAAATAGTCCTAAGTATTGCAATACCCTGAAATCTATCCAAGATATCTTTGTGCCTCATACCAGAGAAACTTTTACTCCCGTCCCTTCCATTGATAAAATTCAATCAAGTTCTCCATCCAAACCAGTGGTCATTTCCTCAAATCATAAAGGTCAATCTAGCTCCATGTCTAAACAATTTGAGTAGAAGAAGTTGATCCTTCCACATCCTCAAATCATGAAGCCAAATTGAATGCCTTGTCAAAAAAATTGAGAAGAAATTCCAAGTTAATGATAAAGATGTTGGTGAATACTTCACTAAACAATCTCTATTTCTTTCACACTTCTCTTCCCTGAAGTCATATGGGCAACCCTCAACATCAACATAGCAAAAATCACCACTAGTTACACTCTTTGATCGTTGTTTTGTAAAATAAATCACTATGGTTGATGAAG
>VDFB02186632.1:0-21833 GCA_007258455.2 Sequoia sempervirens
TCTCTCTCTTATTTCTTCTATCCTTGTCTTAGGTTTTCTCTCGCATGTCCAAGTAAACGATAGTATTTCACAGTTTTGATCATCTAGGTATGTTGTGCACGAAATTCTCTACAAAACCCACGTGCTAGAATTTTTCAAGAAAAATTGCCCCGTAGCTTCACTTTTCGAAGCTTTGTTTTTTTCCTGAGATTCCTTTGCATAGTAGAGAAAAAGTCAATATTTTGAAAAATGATGAATTTGGGTTCGATCAGCACATTGGCGGCTACAAAACCCATATTCCAGAATTTTTTGGAAAAATTTGCCCCCGCAGCTCCTGTTGCCCCCTATTGTTTTTTTCTGAAATGTCTTTGCATCTCAAGCTAAAAGGAAGATTTTTGAATTTCTGACGTTGTGGATTTGCTTAGAATTATTTTCTCTACAAAGCCCATGTCTTAGAATTTTTCGTGAAAAGTGCCCCTCGACAGGGTATTTTTAGCCTCATTAGGTGTCATTTTTAGCTTTCCAGAGAAAGTTGTCAGAACATAGTCGTGTTTATAGTCAACAGGCTAGTTTTTCAGAATGTAGTTCACTCAAACTGAATTCAAAACCAAATCAGTCTTAATTCATGAGTTCATCAAAACGACTGACATAGATTTGCATCAGGTGGATCCAGAGGTTGACTTAAATGCTTCAAAAGTGAACCAGATCACACTTCAAAACATCGAGGAATCCGAGTTGCTAGAGGCGGCTTCACTTCCCATCACAGTACAGTGTATAGAATTCATAATGTCTCATGTAAAGCATTACAATTCTACTACTCAAGAAATTCAATTAGTGGATGGACGAGTGATATGAAGTATCAGGCCCAAGGACATTGAGAAGTGCTTCAGTATTCCTCTGAATCTAAATAATTCGGTCATTACCATGGAACAGTGTGAAAAGGCATTCAATGGTGATAAGGAGAAATGTTAGAGGATAATGGCAAAGAGATGGCTCAAATAGAAGAAGGTTAACTTGCCTAAGAATGTGGGTCGCAGAGAGTTCAAAGATGAATATGCAGTTATGATTACCCTTCTTAACCGTGTTTCCGGTCAAGCGGATGCTCATAAACTCCAGCCTTGGATGTATTACATCATAGCTCAGGTTATTCATAGAAAGGAGCATTACGACTGGGCCTCTTTAATCAGCGACATTCTCCACAAACAAATGATCGGCTTCTTGGTTGCTTACGAGTTCCACATGTGTTCATACCTCGTGTATCTGATAGCCTTCCAAGGCCAGTTTAGAGGGTTGAACACTGTGGGGATTCTCAGTGTACAAAAAGTTCATCAATATTACGCACAGCTTGAGTTCACACAGTCCGAGCAACACTTCAAGCGGGTGCGGGAAGCATTTTTATGTACATAGTGAGGATCCTAGATCGGGAGCTACATGTATGTATCTCAATAGAAGCCAGATCAGCAATGGTAGAATGGGCAGATTGGTTCATCCAGTTCCCTACCTATACCTACATCCCCATATACGGATACACAGGTCATCTAGCCATGCTACTCCGTTATCCTTTGAATAAAGTGTTCATGGAATTTCTATGGCAATTGTATGATGTTCACTCCTGTGCAACAAACACAATCTAGCTGCCACTTTTCCATTACAGATGGGGATTTACAGGTGCAAGTCAGCATCTAATGCCAAGGCTATGGGCCATGAGTTAGCAAGACTTAATCTTAAGTATCTCATTGAGAGACGCTCATATGATCCTTGGGGTCACTTCTCAACACGCCTTGGAGGTTGTTCTTCTCACAAGCCTTCTATGGAAGACTACTGGTTCAACTGTGAGGATGAGTTCGAGGTGCGCCAGCGCAATTACAACAAGTTCACCCTTTCACAGATTTTTGTTTTCTTGTCAGAGGATGTGGAAGGGTTGTCAGATGATGATGGGGATGTCACACTTCCTCAATTCTTCAAAGAACAAGTTAACACACAATCGCTTCCAGTCGTTGATTGGTTTGCCAAGGAATGCACATCTGTTAAGGAAAGATTAAGTAGGGTTGTCAAAAACAGCATACTCTACTTGGATAGTAAGAAGATGAGGAGAGAAGCCATGCCAAATACAGAGCCGCCACCAGTGGTTTCTTCACTACCTTCCACGTCAAGGACAAAGCCCAGACAAAAGAAATGGAGTAACCCTCCTAAGGGAAGCAAGATGTCAAGGCAATCAAAGGGAAAAGCACCAGTTGTTGATTTGGACCAGCAAGAATCACATGTAGAGATTGCCACAGATACAGTTGAAAGCATGCCAGAAACAGAGGTATAGCCTCCCATGCCATCACCAACACCACAGCGGTCTCCGGTTCACATCAATTTGGAGCTAGACTCGCCACCACGGAGCAGTGCTTCCACACATTCCCACTCATCAGGAGTTCCTAGGTCTAGCACCGATCCTTCTAGTGAGATTAGTCAAGACTCGTCTAGCGCACACTAATTAGCTGGGTAGGAAGAGGAGGCAGCCATCCTATAAACTGGACTTCTCAAGTTTTGATCATGTCTATCAGGACACGCCAGATAAAAAGATAAAGAAGCAAGTCCATGTGGAAAGGAACGCTGACAAGGAAATCATAATTAAGACCGCTGCACCACCAAAGGATAAGAACTTGGACGAGGTAGACGTTGATGACTTCACCTTGATAAAGGTCAACCTTGGTAGAAGCATGCGCCAAGCAGATGTTGATTTCCTCGAGGTTGCAACGGAAAGTATAAAGGAGAGAGTCATAAAGGATGGAGAAGATAAAGCAGCCCTCAAGGCTAAAAACCAGCAGCTCCGCCAGTATATCTCCAACCTTATGCACAGCATTGAGAATGTCACCGCCTTGCTCCTGCAAATGTTAGAGTTACTAGCAAAACAAAATCAGTTAAATCAGCTGGTTGTATACGGGAAGCGGGTGAACAATTGGGAGGATTTCGTCACAAGGGGCCACTTCATACTTTCAGAGTTGTACCAATTGAGGTACAATGCCCACAAACTTCGCACGCAGATTCAAGATTCAGAGCAAGACTTAGCGGTTGACAAACCACAGAATGAGATCATGGTCTCTCACCTAAGGATGGCATATGATTCAGTCACTGCAGAAGAGGATAAGGAAGCTATTTTTTCTTGAAGAGAACAATTAATCTTCAAGGTGAAAATACATGAAACAATTTCTATAGAGTTCGCCAACAGCAGAGAAAAGGTGACAAGTGCTATCAAGTTCGTGAGAACTTTCATGTCACGAGTCCCTTTCCAATATCAGCGTGAGGGTGGTGAGTACATCGAGCTCACCAACATATAGTCAAAGTTGCAAATGCTCATTCATGGTATTTTCAGTCGTGATTTAGTTGGTTGTAAGTTGGATCAACTTACAGTCCTTAGCATCTCTTCACCATTTGTGATCTAACACTGAGTCCTGTTCAACTATGCATAGTTGTTCGTTGCCAATACGCACTCCAGAGGTGTGAATTGTAATGCCAACAACCCTTCAAAAGAAGCATGTGTTCAGGGGGAGCTATTCATTGTCTTATCTTTCAGCCCCGGAAAGCCTTTGCCATTGATCTCAAAGGGGGAGAAGTAGAGTAAGGGGGAGCATTTTATTCAAAGGGAGCATTTCTCTCAATGAGAGAAGTATGGTCCTGTTGTATTTCAAGAATTATTTCTTTGCAAGGCTGCCATCAATGACGAAGGGGGAGATTGTTGGAAAAATATTGGCATTGATGTCAAAGGTGTTTTGGTGGTGTTGATGTCTCCAAAATAAAATTCACTCACTCTCATGTTGGTCGACCCCCTTGGAGTTTGGAAGATACATAAATGAAAATAAAATAAAAATTATTTTACATGAGGCCGATCCTACCTATGGTGCTGCCCCATGTTGGGGGATTTTGTAATTAAAAATAAATAAATTTTATTATTGTGGGATGACCCCTGTAGAGAGGTGCACCCAACCTTGGTCAATAAAATAAAAATAAATAATAATTATTCTTGCTAGTGAACTGACTCCTTGGAGGAGTCGCCTCCCTTGGGTGAAGAGGTGTGTGTGGAAAGTATAAATGAAGGTTTGAGAGAGAGGGAAAGGCAATCAATGTCAAGGATTATTATTCATATGAAGAGCAAAAATAAAAAGATATTTGAGCAGATTTACAAGAGATATGTGAGCAGATTTATGAGAGGTTTTTAGCATCAATTTTGTGAGAAGAAAAGAGAAATAAAAGCAAGAACATGGCCTTTCAATGAGTAGAAATATTGAAGACTATATTGCAGATTTATGAGTGAGTGTATTGCAGATTTGTGAGCAGTTGTTAAGGGCAGATCTAAGAGGAAGTTGCATACAAATTATCATATTATTCATTTGGAGGTCGGAGCCTCCTAATTGAAGAGATTGAAATTAGAAGAGATTGGCATCTCTTGCTGGGTTGGTGCCTATGAAATTTGTAAGCAAGCAATATTTTGTCGTGGTTTCCTCCCGCAAGGGTTTCCACTTAAAATCATGTGTTCTTAATTGCTAAATCTTGCATGTATGTCATTGCTATGGATAATTAAGTTTTGAGGTAATATTACTATGCTTGATTAAGTTGAGAAAAGAAAAGTTTAATCTATACTAATTCACACCCCCCCCCCCTCCCCCCTCAGTATAAGTGTGTTTCATTAGGGTTAGTTTTTAGGGTGTTTAAACCTTCGTGATTTATGAGTGAGGAATTGCCTTGTTGCTTTGTTTGTTTCCCAACCCTCGAAAGGTCAACTTTGTGGTTTCTGACAAAGTCCTTCAACACTATGGCTTTAAACTCAATAAAGGCAACTATATTGGCCAAGCTATGCATTTTTTAGATAAATAAATTTTGGCCTTCAATTCTTTTGAATTTTCTATTTTTTCCTCAACTTTCATCTAGATTTTCATCACATTATCTAGCTCACTATGCATATCAACAAAAATAGGGTATAATTGATCTAGAGTCTCATACCTACTTTGAAACTATTTCTTTTACTACCACCATGTTTGTTGACTAGCCCTAGACTTCTCTCACCTTTTGTTTTAGGCAACATGTTGAGACTTGGACTTGGCATAAACTCAATAGGCTGATTTTTATCCAAAATCAAACTCGTTAAAAAAAAATGACCAAAACTTGACAATTAAAAATATATATAAATATTCTTAATGGTGTTTTTTATTTTTATTTCAAGTTGATTTTTCAAAAACAATGACAATCTTGGCTATCAAGTCTAATAGTGGGGACCCATGAGTATTGACCATCAAAATCATTGAGTCTACAAGTCAAGGCTATAGACTCGCCAAACCTAACTAGATTTGAATCCATAATTTTCTATCAAGACTTGCCAAATCCCATTACATTATTTTAGTGGCAAATTGTTTTAAAGGCAACTTCTTATCAAAGGGACCCTTGGCAAAATCCTCTAATATTTTGGAAGGGCAACTAAATTATGCACTACCAATAGAACTATTTGCTTCAAACCACCCCCCCACATATGTACTCAAAGTCTCTAATTGAGCCCCCATAAGCTCATCATAATCCTCTTCATCACTCATGATGTGAAAAGAACTCATAGTGACACTGCAAGAAACGAAATTTATGGTTACCATAATATCATAATGTCATTAAATAACAAATTAATACATATGCTCAAGACAACTATTTTCATTTTGTTTTCTCAATTCAAGTCAAACAAAGCGCAAACGTAGAGAATATACAAAAATATGAATCGGTGTTCTTCAACCTTCATCAAACAGGGATTTTGCTTTTGTTTTCTTACTTCAAGTCACACAAAGCGCAAAAGTAGAGGATACACAAAAGACAAAATCCTAATTTGACTTGTATATTTTAATTTTTAATTTTTAATCAAATATTTCTACAAAATTTGCAAAAGAAACATTTATGAATAATTTAACAAATAAATTTGAGCACCTAAATATTGTTGTTATAAAATTAAAACATTAAAAATTTGAACATTATTCATGTGTAAAACTAAAATTGTAATTGTCATTTGTAACAACGTAAATTGTAAACCCCTAAGGCCTAAATTAATTACTAAATTTGTCAATTAAAATTAGCAATTAGTTACTAAATTGAACAATGAAAAAAAAAAGACATGAAGGGCCAAATCCTTCCTTGAAGCTTGAATAATATGTATATTCAATGGTGGATTGATGTCACTCTTTGCATTTCCTCTTGCTCTTGCTCTTACTCACTATTCCTAAATCCTAATGCCCCCACTTACAATTTTTCTCACTCTTGCAGCTTGTTGTTGCAACTTTCAACCTTGTTGAAACTTGGAAATGATTTGGAATGAGGCTTAGATGCCTATTTATAAGGTTTTTGTGAGTTTTTAGGGTTTAGGTTGGGCCCATAGGCCATTAGGGTTAAGGTTTGTGGCACACAATCATTAAAAACATTTTTTGAATTTTTTTAAATATGGACTTTTCTTTTTCTATTGTGAGGGACACCTAGAAGTCATTGGAACAGTTGGGAGACTCCTACAAGTCTTCTAGACATCTCAGGAACATTCCAAAGTCGCCACCTAATTCTCCTTAGAGGTCACTACTCACTAATGCTGCACCATGTCCTAATTTTGATAGCTCAAGCAGCCCTACTCTTCAAACAATCAACAATGCTTTTTTTTCCTCCTCCAACTCTGCCATTGCAATTTTTTTGAGGGGCAATAATGTAGTTTGGAATGGACAAAGAGGCTATGTTTTGTGCACTTAGGGCTTAGTGCAGCATGGGGGTCCATAGCACAAGGCATTGTTTTTACTTTTAATTGAATATGAGCAATTTTTTTTGTTTTTTGACTTTTTTGGATGGAAACAGCTAGCTATTCCTGATTGCCTATGTCATTCCCTGACCCCATTTTTGGGATGTTTCCAATCATATTCGAGGGTCAAGGGATTATACAGAAATGTTTCCAACCTGTCCCTACATCCCTGAAACATCCCCAATACAAGTACCCATTCAAATGGGCAAGGGATGTGTCCCTGGGGAACATACAAAACTTGATTAACATCAAAGTTTTGTAGTGGTACCAATTTTGGTACTAACACTATTCAAAGAATTTTGTTTGTTGTGGCATTGGAGTTTTGGTCCTATTAGTTTTGCTTGCTATATGGGATTGGGTGAGCACAATGTGGTTCATGGGCTGCCAACTCCACACAAGATTGACGAAATCTGCTCCACTTGTGTTGTTGATAATCAACAATGACTAAATTTGGTACCCAAATCTAACCAATGCAATGCTTGACTTTGTCCACATTGATCCATACAATGATTACTATCGAAAGGTGTGTATGTTTTCCTTGGAGAATATGTTCAAATATTTTCAGCGTTTCAATATTTTTGGAGTTACAATGGCAAAGAGAGTGGACACCACATCGAGTCTCTCACACAAATCAAAGGGGGAATGTAATGTCCCCTTTTTTGTGAGCATCAGAGTTCAAAGGGTTAGCCTATTACTTGGACCCTTGTAGGCTAATATGTTTGGATAGAGGGTCTCAGTGGCAATTAATGGAGGTTGTTGTTACTCCATTTCCTCAATTCAATATTGGGTTCAGTTCCAGGCCTTTGCAGATCAGTGTTTGGCTTAGTTTGAGGGACTTACTATTTATAGTAAGTCAATCTGGCAGTGATGCTATTTTTAGTCAAGGCACCAATTTGACCCCAGCTTCTAATGGCACGTCAAAATACTGAGTATTGAGGGAGATATTAATATTTCAGTGGTTAAGTTATATTTAAATATTAAAAGGGAAATTATAAAGTTATATTTTAACTTTATAAAAGTGAGCCACTTAAATATTATAAAGTGAGATTAAATATTAAACCCAAAAAGGTACGCTCAAGTGAAATGATTTATTTTGAAAGAAGTATAAAGTGTATTAAATACATTTTTAATGTATTAAAGCCTTTTTAAGAGGAAGTCGTGCTTTTTGGGGAATTGTGCCTTTTGAGGAGATTATAAGAAGCAAAAACAAGTCGACCTCACTATCTTTGATCATTTGACATTTTTTTTGGCTTCTTGAAATTTGTGCCTGAGACAAGGGTTTCAGCCATTTTGACACCATTGGATAACAGAAATTCTTCAATATATTAGCAATCTTGAGGCTGTGAAAGATCAGCTGACTCATTGCCTGTGAGAGCTTCATTCAGGAGTTCTACTTGTGCTTCATCAGATTTACAAGAGGGTTTCATCAACATTTCGAGATCAGAAGATTGTTTCCGGGTATGAGTACTTTCAATGTAATTTCATGATATGTATGATCTCTAATATAATAATATAATTGTGCTTCAGCATTTCTGTGTTCTGTAAATTTTATGCATTTTCTGGTAAACTTTTCAAGAAAATTTCAAAACATCAAACCAGCAATTGCAAATCTAGATCAGGGAGAACCAGGGGTTCTCACAGGGGAGCATATATCAAAAGAGTTGGATAATTTCTACTTGAAACAAGGCATAAATCAGCAACTGACAGCTGCTTACATACCACAACAGAATGGCATTGCTGAATGGAAGAACAAAATTATTCAAGAGATGATGAAATGAATGCTTAAGGGTATAGGCATGGACTTGCAATCAAGTGGTGCATATAAAATTGTATTTAATCAACTGAGCACCAACAAAAGCATTAAGCAAAGTGACTACCAAAAAACAAACATGGTAGGAAGACAGCCCAGTGTAAAGCATCTGAGAGTGTTTGGGAGCACAACATATATCCATACTCTTAAAGAAGAGTGGAAGAAGCTTCATGAGAAGAGCTTAAAGTGTATCTTGGTCACAACAGTAAATAATTCGTATAGATCCTATCAGCTGATTGCTACAACCTAAAAGACGTACATAAACAGAGAAGTGGTTTTCAAACAATGTTCTGAGACAAAACCAGTAATAATGCTTCCCAAAGAATAGGTTAGACAACACATCCAAACAGAATCTAAATAACAAGAAGAAAATTTTGAGACAGTTTTTTGAAGCAAACAAAGATGCAGTGCTCTATAAAGACTTCAATTGGACTTTGCAGTTCACGAAGGATATGGAAACCAACCTAAAAGGTATGACTAAATTCAAAAATGTTTCCCATGAAGAGATAAAATCGGCATTAATGAGTACAATGGTTCATTTTACTGAACTGATATCCGTTGGTGAAGCATTTTAGCTGTTGACGTGGGTTGACGAAATGCACACAGAATATAAAGTGCTCATGTGCAATCATAGATGAGAGCTTGTCCTTCTTCTAATAGGGAAGAAACTACTAGTTGGAAATGGACATTTTGAATGAAAGATGGTACAATCAACAAATGCAAAGCCCAATTGGTTCCTAAAGTTTATGTGCAAAAGGAAGTAACTGACAATGGGAAGACCTTTGCACCAATAGAGAAGATGAAGACCATCAAACTGGTGTTCCCAATTGCAGCATATTTTAAATCAATTACCTAGATGGATGTGAAGAGTGCACTTTTTATTCATAAAGAAGTCTCCATACACCAACATGAGGGATTTGAGGTTCAAGGTACAGTACGAAGTGCTTAAGTTAATCATACTTGTATTGGTTGAACCAAGTCCCTCATGCATGGTACATCAAAATAGATGAACACCTATGCCCACATGGATTTTCCAAAGCCTTTTGGATTGCAACTCATACATCTGAAAGAAAAATTAAAAGATTGTCATCTTGATTATGAATGATGATAATCTTATGATCACCAAGCACAATGAAAATTGATAGCAGAGGTGAAACAAGATTTGAGAAGGCTTTTGAGATGATAGATCTCACATTGTTGTAGTATGCCTTGGCATAGAGGAATGCAAAAGAACAATAATGTTTTTGTTTCAAAGACAAAGTATGCCAAGGAATTGCTTAAGAAATGCAGAACAAATGAGTGCAAACCCATAAAAACACTCCATGGAACTAGGGTTAAAGCTTTCTCAATTAATAAGTCAGAAAAGATTAACAAATCTCTTTATAGACAGTTGATTGGGAGCTCCATTTATCTAACCACCAAAACAGATCTAGGGAATTCTGTGAACTCTCCAGGTTCATGACAAACCTTTATTATCCCATTAGAAAGTTACTAAACAAGCACTGAGATTTGCAAACAACACTCTTTTAACTTTGTACTAGAGTACATAAAGAATAACAATTTCTGCTTGACTGGATACACAAATGCAGACTAGGCAAGCTCCACTGATGATTGCAAATTGACATGTGGGTAGGTATTCCACATGGGTTGAAGTACAATACTTTAGTTCAGTAGGAAGCAGTTAACTCTTTTGACATTTCTTCTACTTAGGCAGAGTACAAGGAATATCATAAGAAGCTGTATGCATCAAAATTTCACTTCATAATATCTTGAGGGATATGGATGTACTAGGGCATCAGCTAACAGTTTTATTTTTGCAATAATCAGTCTTGAAGATGGCGGAGAGATCAGTGCATAAGATGTCCAAATACAAAGAGGTCCACTGCCAGTTTTATAAAAGAGAAGGTCTAGAATAACACATAGAATTCCAATATTGTCCCACTCAGGATCAGCTTGTGGATGGATTCACAAAGGCTTTGTCTAGCATTGAATTCAAAAAGTTCTGAAAAGGACTCTTTAATAGACAATGTACACAATTTGGATATTTAAGATGGGCATTAGAAATATCTACAATATCCAATTAGAATCTATAAACTATTTGTTAGTAGTTTCTAGTAGGTAGTTGTTGTACAGGTTTACTAATCCCATCTATACAAGTGTATAAGAAACCTTCATACTAACAATAGGTCAAGCATGACTGAAACACAAGCCGCACACGTACAAAAAAAGGCAAAAAATTATATGCACACACAGACAGAAAGACAGATAGACACACATATACACACTGATAGATAGGCATCCACACATACACCACACTTATAACACAAAAAGGTAATAGTGAATTCATTAAATGCAGGGACAGAGATGGTTATGCTCAGTATCCCATAGAGGATGATGTAAAGATTCAATGTCTTGAAATAATTAAGCTTTCTGTGTTGAAAGCTGCACTTCCAAAAGTTGTATTTGAATGCGTGTTCCATCATCAACTATCTTAATTTTTGTGACTGCAGATTATTAATTTTATGCAATTATTTTTTTGATTTGATAAAATAATACTAATGGTCAAAATGTGTTTCCCCTCTAAAGTTTCTAATCCACACATTAAAAAAATAGGTCTTCAGTATGTTTATTACAAAAGCTAGAGGGAGAATCTTTGAGAAATATGAGGCAGTCAATTCAAGAAAACTTTAAAATGGTAATAATGACAATTACAACAAAAAAAATTCTAGCACCTCCTTTCTGCAAGACACTGCATGAGAATCCAAAATCTAAAGTCTAGTCAATTAGATAGATGAATAAACCAACATACATCTCACACATAGCCAGTCAATACATCCATATCGATGAAAGTTGCAATGGAGAGATTTGAATTGGTGATACTGGAATGCCTACAACAAATTATTTGCCTACTCCTACTTCTTATGTATTTATATATGTTTCTCAAACCAAAACCCAAGCATAAATATATCAAAATAGGTATCCTCTACAATTTTTTAACTGTAATGTTTTCTGCCCTTATAAAATAAAGAGGAACAAAAATAGTTGATTACATGAACATCCTTACTTTAAGAGCAGCCTCACGATTGGAAGCTGGAGCACTCGGGCAAATAGTTGATGCCACATTAACAACTTGCACCTTGCCTCGATCTGCCAATCTCTCTGCAACAGTTGCAGCTAACTCAACCCCACAGTAGCCAGATCCAACCACTATGACACGAATAGGAGGCTGTCCCTTCCCAAATTTTTTTCTTTCCAAAGTTCTTAGATGTTTGTCCACTTTCTGCAACAAATATCTTAAGATTAGATAGTTGACAGTTTGATCCAATTGAGATTTAAATATAAAAGATATAGATAGTCTTCGCATTATGTATTTGTTATAATGAACAGAACTATTGCAATGAAATAATGATGTTAGTAATACCTAATATCATTACAGGGGATTATGTTGGTGAGGTTTTTATGTTAAGGGTTACCCAACCTCTATCAGAGGTAGGGAAGTGCTAATTTGTTTCTCCATTATGAGCTGTTTGTATATTAAAATAGGAGATAATCTAGCAACTGCAAAACCTTTATTCTAGGAAATGATAATCAAGTATTTAAACATGCCAGTCTCATACTCCTTGTAATGATTTACTTGTTGAAGCTAGCTATAAAATAGCCACCATAAAATATTATCAGCGGATCATGTATTGAGTAATGCAATATTTTAGCATCATTAGTAGTCTACCATCTATTGACAGTTCCAACTTCCAACCCATAGTTAATGAAGAAACCAAGGTTTCAAAAAATCGCAGAAGTACTTGCAAGTAAAGTGCACACTTGCAAGTCAAAAGATGAAACAAGTTATTTGCCCCTAGACTGTCCTGTAACTCAGGTCGAGCCAATAGTGAGTACTTGTCGAATGTGCGTGCACTCACAAGAACATGGCAAGTAATTGCCATGGGCTCAGCATGCATTGCACAAAACCCACCACTACACCCTGCAAAAAGGATAAAAAATGCACTTTCAATATTGGAAAAACATGTCTAAGTGATCTATTTCACCACAATTGATCTTCTTTGTCACTCACAACTGCATTTGACTTGGATGACATTGATCTACATAGAAACTGGACTACTCCCAATGAGAACCCCATGTTTATAGAAGATGAGAATACCAAATTTGAGAGGCCAGCTAAGGAGGGTGTAGCAAAAGCAGAAGTAGAAGGCATTGGATTGGAGGAGATCATGGCTGAGGATGAGGGTGGTCTTGAGGAGGAATCGTTACCTTCTAGTTTAAGGGCAAAGTCAGAGCCTACCGACACAAAGGAGTAAGACCCTGACCATCACTAGGATGTAGAGAGGGAAGAGACAAATGTAAAATGTTGAACTTGAATGATATTGTACTTTTTGAAGATGTTTTTTTCAATCGTGAGATTCATATCATTTTATCAGCTGTTGTATAATTGCATTCACATGTTGATGTGATATTGTACTCTTTTTTAATTCAAACACTTCCCCAACATTCTTGTCATGTCCCCGAATTGGAGGTATTGATTTAATTAAATTATTTAATTAAGTTGTCCAAATTATTGATAATTTATGAGGATAGCTTAATTGATGATTTAATTAAATCAAGAGATGTTATTAAATTAATTATTTATTAAGTTATTCCCATAAAATAAAATATCAAAAGGGATGACTTATTATTTTAATAATAAAAAGTGACTTAAGTGACTTAGTAATAAAATAATAAAATAATAAAGTCACTTAAGGAATATTTCTAGAATCTTCTAGAAGTCTCTTGGTGATGAGGTTGAAAAAGTATAAAAAAAGGCTTGGGCTATGCATTTGGACATCTTGAGTTGCAAACACTTTTCTACTACATTGCTGAAGCTGAATGCTTAGCTTATTGTTTTCCAGTCTTCGTTTGTGAAAGACCAAACCTAGCTGGTTAAGTGCCAATTTCGGTTGTGCAACACCAACCCTAGTTGGATAGTGGACGAAGATACTTCAGTCTTTCTCATTGGACTTATTGCAATCATTGGAGGTCATTTTTGGAGAGATTTATGAGATATTTTGAGGTCTGTAATTTTGCTTCAGTCTGCAGATCAGCCATGGGAAAAATTACATTTTCATTCGTTGCTCTTCAATAAGGAGATATAATTTTGTGGGCACTTGAGGGATTGCTTCCTTTGGTGTTGGCAATCATTTTCATAACAAATTTGAAGAGCTTAGAGGCTGCATTTATTTATCTAAAGTATTGCCAGGCAAGAACAGGGACGGCTGGGTGAAAGCATCGACTGGGCCTAAGAGGAGTTCAATTTGCTTGGAATTTGATTGCTACTTCATCTCTCATCAAGGCCTTCAACATTCAATCAGGTTCCACTATTAGTAGTTCACAATTTTATTGCATATGGGAAAGTTTAGAGTTGCAGCTGTAGGTGCATATTTCCTTACCAGCAATTATCATATTTTGTAATCAATGCAAATGCCAAGAGTCTTGGCTTATTGATGAGCATTGTATTGGATCATTGTGTTGTAATCAGAGATACTAATTTGCTAGTCATTTGTAGTTGTCATTGAGCAATTCTATATCATTTGTACTCAGCGTATAGCATGCATGCCAATTGTTTGACAAAATGTCAATTGGCTGTAGGTTCTCTTTTTGGCATAAATAATGTTATAATTTTGCATACCAAGTGTTTGTATTAATGCCACTTGGCTGTAAGTGCATAAATGCCATCTTAGGTTGCATCCAAAATGTTTGTCATAATTACTAGTTGTTGTAGCTGCATATTGCAAGTAGTTTCAGTCACATATATGCATTGAATATTGCCAAAATAAGTTGCACATTCATGTTAGGTCATTATTTAGTCAATTTAGAGTCATTTGCTAGCATCCTTATTGATGCTAAGTGAAGAAAAGTGTCATTATAGCAAACTGAAATTTTATATCAGTCATATGACCCTTGTATGCGAAGTGTTTGATGAAATTCCTTGAGCCTTCAATCAACATTTTGAGGTCAGATTTGAGCAGAGTCATTTCAGTGGTATCAGAGCTTGGATCTTGCCAGCCTGTTGGGGAACATCTGTGTGAAGTCATGGATTCCATGGATGATATAATTTCTCGTTATGAAGTGTACCTTACACTTCCTCAAGTGATGAGAAATGAACTTCCTTTCTTCAAGTCAAAGGAAGCCTGGATGGAGCCATTGATTCAACAACACATTTCTACCAGGAAAAGTTTAGAGTCATGGAAGACCACACTAAGAAAAAGGAAGGAGCAACTTGAAGTATCTATGGGAGAGGTATCTAAAAGTCTCCATGATGAATTTTCAGCAGTTAGTGACCAGCATACTGCTAATCCTAAAGAAAACATTACACTCCATGATGACTTCAAGGGTAAAGAAGAGCAAGAGAAGAAGGAAGACACCTTGGAGTAGCTACATGAAGATAAGTCTTCTTGTGATGTTTCATTGAGTGAAGAATCAGATTGTGGTTTGATAAATGAAGATCCATTGAAGATTCAAAATGTAGAGGTGTTTGAGATAGTTGATCCTTTACTTAGTGGAGCAGCCACTAGTGATTCAACTATACACAATGAAGGTGACACTCTACAGTGGCATGATGTCATCACGGATTGGTTTGAGGACAGCCACATGGAGCATCATTATTTTTATGAAAGGTAAGTTGGTGATCATGAACAAGCCAATGATGTGATATCATCTTTTGATGGCAGCCCTACACCCATTGGTGGACATGAAGATATCAAGCATAAGAGGGCTGATTTTGTGTACTTTGGCATTGAAAAGATCAAGAGGTCTGAAAGGATGAATGAAGAGTGGATGAGAGAGGCCAAGAAGGCTAGATTAGTGGCTGCAAATGCAAGGAAACATCTTCAAGATGTGAAAGAAAAAGTCAATCTTTCCAACTTGGCAAGAAAAAAAGGAATTGATAGCATTAGAAGACTCCTTACTCAAAGGAAGGATGCACTTTGTGATGAGGTTGATAAGTGTAATGTCCCCTTCTATTTAACCTTTCGAGACTCAGTGGTTTAGCCTATTACATCGACCCTCGTAGGCTAAGGGTTCAGGTTAGAGGGTCACCTGTCCGGGCACCTGGTCGGAAATTTGCTTATTTGGTATCTGGAGTTTGGCGACATGGTGGAATTGCGCGTTTGGCGTGTTACGGGAGCTTGAAATATTGATCTTCATCATCATTTCACCTTTCTAGACTTTGGGGGCCATGTGTCTATTAGTTCAAGGGGTTGAATTCTATTTTGCTGTTACTATTCATCACTAAAGTGGAAAAAAGCAACAACTTAAGTGAATAGTAACCTTTTTAATGAATAGTGTTTTCAAGCTAAAATTATAAAATGAGCTTGAGAAGTTCGAACTTCTCATGTTATGAATTATTTGACTTGTTTGAAGCTTGAAGTGTGGAGAGTGTGGAAGGAGAAATCTAGGGTTTCTACTTTCAGCAGTGGGGAAGTCTGGTTGGACTTCGTTTCTTCAAATATTTGTGCTCTTGATGGTGTGAAATACCACTTTAAAGAGGCAGGTCAGAATTTGTATGATTCGTGGGAGCTCTATTTTGCTGTTCTAGAGGGTTTGAAGTCATCTTTTGGTTAAGTAATCGTGGTTTGAAGCTCCTTCAACCATCTTGGAAGTGTTCTAGCAAATTTGTGAAGATTTTGAAGCTGAAATATTCACTTACAGCCAGCCGCCTTTGTGAGAGGGGTTCATCTTCATCAAGTAAAGAAAACGCCTCCTATTTGTTGCTGCTTCTTCTTCCAAAGTGGGCGCCTCCTTCAATAGAGGTTATTTCAACGAATTTTCAGTGGGAAAAGGTTGCTAGTAAGTTTATCTATGCTTTTATTTGGGCGCGGGTACTGTAGAAAACACTGTTCACAGTGTTGTTTTGGCTGCAAGTTAACCTAGGGTTGTAAATGAAGTCTTTCCGGAATGTATTAAAGTTATATGACTTATGCACTTTCTATTGTGTAAAGAAAGCCTCCTGATTATCAATTTATGTATCTCCTTAGTTTATAATTAAAGTTTAGTTTTTATATGAGTTCTTTGTATGCCTACGCTTGTCAAAATATCACTAGTTTCATTAACATCAAACTTCCAAAAACACAAAACAAGAAAGCAGATCACAAAACAAAAAAAATCAGACCTATAAATCAAGAGAAATCCAATCAGCAGTGAGCACGGTACATCACAATAAGCTTGGTCAATCAAGAGACTTGGTACAATTTGAGGTTTCTTCATGTGTTCGGGAGGTTGATCACTCTCTTGAGGAGGTTGATGATGTTAGTGATGACACTCTTAGTGGATTAGCCACTCAAGAGTTGTCCTTGGAAGGTAATGAAGTCATCTACAACTCATCTTTGGATTGGTTACCTATTTCATATGATAGGGCAGCTATCTACTTGTTGGTTGGTGATTTTATTTTCTCAAAGTCTTCATTGATTGATAGTAGTCCTACTTGGAGTTCCATTGCACATCCATATTTGGCATTGTTTACATCAGCTATTGAGTGGATTCAGCAAGTTGTGCTAGTGCTGCAGGAGCTACTTGGTGGTGAAAGGGACATTACACAGATCTTCACTTGGGATCCAGGTGGCTAGTGGACAGGCATAGTTGATTCTCCAATTTGGGCATCAAATGTTGTGACAGTTGAGATGGATTGACAGTTGTGAATTGCTTGAGGACAAGCAATTTTGGGAAGGGAGAACTGTCATGTCCCCGAATTGGAGGTATTGATTTAATTAAATTATTTAATTAAGTTGTCCAAATTATTGATAATTTATGAGGATAGCTTAATTGATGATTTAATTAAATCAAGAGATGTTATTAAATTAATTATTTATTAAGTTATTCCCATAAAATTAAATATCAAAAGGGATGACTTATTATTTTAATAATAAAAGTGACTTAAGTGACTTAGTAATAAAATAATAAAATAATAAAGTCACTTAAGGAATATTTCTGGAATCTTCTAGAAGTCTCTTGGTGATGAGGTTGAAAAAGTATAAAAAGAGGCTTGGGCTATGCATTTGGACATCTTGAGTTGCAAACACTTTTCTACTACATTGTTGAAACCGAATGCTTAGCTTATTGTTTCCCAGTCTTCGTTTGTGAAAGACCAAACCTAGCTGGTTAAGTGCCAATTTCGGTTGTGCAATACCAACCCTAGTTGGATAGTGGAGGAAGATACTTCAGTCTTTCTCATTGGACTTATTGCAATCATTGGAGGTCATTTTTGGAGAGATTTATGAGATATTTTGAGGTCTGTAATTTTGCTTTAGTCTGCAAATCAGCCATGGGAGAAATTACATTTTCATTCGTTGCTCTTCAATAAGGAGATATAATTTTGTGGGCACTTGAGGGATTGCTTCCTTTGGTGTTGGCAATCATTTTCATAAAAAATTTGAGGAGCTTAGAGGCTGCATTTATTTATCTAAAGTATTGTCAGGCAAGAACAGGGACGGCTGGGTGAAATCATCGATTGGGCCCAAGAGGAGTTCAATTTGCTTGGAATTTGATTGCTACTTCATCTCTCATCAAGGCCTTCAACATTCAATCAGGTTCCACTATTAGTAGTTCACAATTTTATTGCATATGGGAAAGTTTAGAGTTGCAGCTGTAGGTGCATATTTCCTTACAAGCAATTATCATATTTTGTAATCAATGCAAATGCCAAGAGTCTTGGCTTATTGATGAGCATTGTATTGGATCATTGTGTTGTAATCAGAGATACTAATTTGCTGGTCATTTGTAGTTGTCATTGAGCAATTCTATATCATTTGTACTCAGCTTATAGCATGCATGCCAATTGTTTGACAAAATGTCAATTGGCTGTAGGTTCTCTTTTTGGCATAAATAATGTTATAATTTTGCATACCAAGTGTTTGTATTAATGCCACTTGGCTGTAAGTGCATAAATGCCATCTTAGGTTGCATCCAAAGTGTTTGTCATAATTACTAGTTGTTGTAGCTGCATATTGCAAGTAGTTTCAGTCACATATATGCATTGAATATTGCCAAAATAAGTTGCACATTCATGTTAGGTCATTATTTAGACAATTTAGAGTCATTTGCTAGCATCCTTATTGATGCTAAGTGAAGAAAAGTGTCATTATAGCAAACTGAAATTTTATATGTAATGTCCCCTTTTTCAGCATGATCTTGTTTTGCGATGGTTAGCCTTTTATTGGACTCTCGTAGGCTAACAGGTTGGGTTAGAGGGTCAGTGGTACTTTCTGGAGAGGTGGATTGTTCTTGTTTTCAGAGGCCAGTGATTGGATCACAGCGAGCGTTGGCATTCCAAGAGTTCACAGCTTCTGACGGCATGGGATTATCCTGAGTTTTGAGCGTATTATGGAATTTTAAGTGATTAAGTTAATTATTTAACTTAAACGCCTTTTTATTAAAGTCACATTGACTTTAATAATATTTTTATATCACTTAAAATGTTCAAAAGAGGGATTTAATATTTTAATGGCTTAAAATATTAAAAGTGCGCCAAGTATTTAATTCATGAACTATTGAGATGAATTAAATATTAATTAAAAGATTTTAAAACCTAAAAGTGGCGTATTCTTCTTGAAATGCGTGCCTTTGCATAAAAGGGCATTTCTGGCAATTGAAACTCATATCTTTTGACTATTTCTCTTTGCCTTGAGCATTTTGCCTGTGCATTCTCCTGTGATCAGGGTTTGAACAAACTGCCATTGAAGAACGATACCTCTTCAGTGTGAGCACTCTTGAGATTGTGGAATATCAGTCGAATCAGTGCATGTTGAGAGCTTCAGCCAGAGGTTCTACAGATTCTACAGAGATTGTTTTACTGAGTTTGTTTGTTGATTGAAATAACTGAGGGTTTCCTTCTGGTGGCGCATCCTTCCACAGCTTCAGAGATTTCCATCAGGGATTCTACCTCTCCTTTTCTTGGCCGTACGGCATTCATTGGGAATTGTGCCTTGAAAGAGGCGTGTGAAGTAATAAGTAGAAACGCCTTCCTCTTTGCTGGTTTCTGAGCTTTATCATTGGCGTCCAGTATTTCTTGCACATTGTGTCCAGTTTCTGAGCAGGAGAAATGAGTTCTGGAGTCATGGCGTGCCTTTATGCTTGATTTCATCAATTCCAGCTGTAGATCTGGCAACTTCTTTATATAAAATAACTGGAGACTTTCGGGTATGTCTGTTATGCATAATCTAATTGTTTCAGTATAATAACAGCTTCTGCATTTCCATTTTGTGAATTTTTGCTTTATATTTCAAATTACAAGCAAAAATATGCTGCGCCCCTTCTCTTCTGTCTATTAAGAATTCTCTAAAAAACTAAAAAACATCTAAAGACTTAAGAAAATAAGGGTTTTGAGCTGAGAGCCAGCAGGGCTCATCACAGTGGTATCAGAGCTCACATCCTGCCAGCTTGTGGGGTTTGAGAATTTTATGAGGTCTCACAGAGAGGGTTTTGGCAAGTCCTATTTCAGAGGAGGTCCTAGAAATCAGAGAGGCGACCAAAATCCTTTTCCACCATTTCCGTTTGCAGATCAGGAGGAGGAATTAGATTGGGACAATATGGCGAACAGGGCTGGAGAAAGTTCTCACAGGAATACTTGGGAGGATGAGGACAGAGAAGCTAAAGACGTGCTCAGAGGTATGGTTGCAGGGCAAGAACAGGTGGCGACTATTCTTCAGCAACTTAGCACGAATGTCCAAAATTTGACCATCAATAGAACTCAGAATCTGGATCATGATCGTGAAGGCAGTATTCACAGAGAACCTCAGAGAGTCATAGCTCCAGCATGTACCTATGAGAGAGCTACATGTCCTACGTTCACCAGAGATGATGCTGAGGAAGTGGACGAAGTTGAACAGGGTGGTGAAATTAATTTTGTTGATAACATTATGGCTATGCATGATGAGTGGGATAATTTGTCACCGAGAGTTAAGGAGCACCTTAACTTCGATAGATTCATAAGCCAGAAAAGAGAACACACCAGAAACAGGAATGACAGGGGGCCTAAAAACAAGCAAAGTGATCTCAGACAGGCTACCAACAAACTAACCTTAGTTCACTATGATGGTGTTGGCGTAAAATCTAACACCTCTGGAGTGCAGGTTTGTACGGACAGCTATGTACACTACGCAATGAGTGCTCTTCAAATTAGGAGGGGAAGCTCCCTCGTAGTGCTGGAATGCATGAAAAGAAAAGTAATCTAAGTCCTATCTTTTTGTTCTCAGCTGGAAGAGGCACAAGGTTAAGAAAACCAAGAACGCTGCAGCTAAGGATTTTCTGGTTTCGCAGATCGTAAGAATTACAACTAAGCTAACTACTTTAAATCTATCCAGTTTCCTCAAGAAAACAGAGCATGAGGAAATGGAGCAGGGATGACTATCTGACGATAAGCGGGTTTAGACTCTCTACTTGAAGGCAAGGTGGGCACAACTATCATCTCAATCTAAACCAGCTTATTGAGCACAACAGATTTAAGAATTTACTAAGACGATCTTATGAAACCCTAGGTGGTATAACACTTAATCGAATCAGCAAAGCCTTCACAAAACAGCCTTTATCTTTATAATCTCGTGAAACCCTATGTGGTATAACCTTCAACTATATCGATAAAGATTCACAAAACAGATTTACCGCTGCAACTTCTCGAAACCCTAAGTGGTATAACGATCAATCACAATGATAAATTAACACAAAACAGCCTTATCACTTCAATCTTTTGGAACCCTAGGTGGTATAACAATTGATTTCAATGATAAAGATGTTCAAACAGATATCTAATCTATGGAAAGAATTCAGCATCACAATCTTTCGAAACCCTAGGTGGTATAACAATCAATTGCAATATTGAAGACACATGAACAAATACGAAAAAGAGTAATATTGAGGGCAAGGTGGGCACAGCATATATTCCTCTCTCAAGCAAAAGTTATTTACAAATGAGCGTAAGCTCTTATTTATATACATCAAGGTGTAGGGAACCCTAAAATCACCTTGTGTCATCTATAGTTCCTGCAATGCATGCAAGCAATGCGCCAAACCCTAATTAAGTAAACTATACAGTCAACTGGGAAACTACCCTCAGTTTAACTGAAACATCTAATCTAAAAATGGACAATTGTGCGAGCATGCACGTCCTTATTGAAAGCAAGTTAACTGGAAGACTAACATCAGTTAACGAAAAACCCTAAAAGAAACTCCAAGTAAACAAGGTGAATCCCATAATAGATACGCATGAGGTGA
>VDFB02186633.1:0-25141 GCA_007258455.2 Sequoia sempervirens
ATTGACTTGGATTGACCACTGAGAGAGCCCTCAAAAAAAATGAGAAGGGTTAAATCATCTAGACTTGTGGATTATCCTTTTGATTCTAATGAAGAGGTCACTATCATAGCTAATGAAATGATGCAGGGTATTCCCTCAGCCCCAAGGGGAGTGAATCCACTAGTTCAAAGACTTGGATTAAGTAAGGTTGATCTGAATGGCATCAACAATGTTGATGATGTTAGAGAAAAGGCATGTAATGATTTTATGGATGATGATTCTTTTGTCAAAAAATACGCTCTCAAGGAATTTTCAAAAATTACAAAGGGAGGTCATTGAGTCAAAATTCCTTTCAAAAATGAAAGAAAAATATAAGGACATAATGTCAGTTGATGGAAAAGGGCTAGTAAGGATAAGTGGAGTGTTGCTATTTACAAAATGGGAATTGGCATCTTCCATAGCATTTGACACTGTGAGGAGACATGATACTCTAGCTTTTGTCAATGAGGAAAAAGCAATAATTTCTCTACATGGGTCAACATTTAGTCCACAATGGGACACATTGTCCATTTGTGCATTGGCCCCAAAAAAAAAAAAAAAACCAAATGTTGTAGAACTAGCAACAAACCTTAGAAGTGGACTGATAATCAAGAGAGTATCTGATACTTCATATGTTGAGGTAGCCACATTAGTTGTGAATGTAGCCCAATTCTCAAAGGCTAATGTTGAATATTTGCAAGAGCAATTTGATCCAAAGAATAAGGAGTATAATGACTTGGTACTTGTTTACAATAAAGATGAACAGAAGATTGCAAAGCTATAAATGGAGAATGCACTACTAAAGGAACAATTGCAATAATTGTAGTTCAATCCATCACCAATGCCAGGGCCACCAATGACACAGGTGCAGGATTCATCTCCACCAACTTCTCCAATACAATCACAACCTCCTCCTAACCATTCTCCCCCTCTAGCTTCTATGGAAATGGTAGTATATGATCTTAATAATGTACTATTGCATATTTGGGCCCAAGAAATTCACAAAACCTCCTCCAAAAAGAAAAGAAACTAAAGAGGAGTTGATACAACAATTGGAGGTATTTGAAGAATTATTTTCATTTTTATAATGACAACAATACTTTTATTGTTACAAATGTTTTGGAGCATTTCTTATCTAAGGAAATAAAAATAGTGAGAAGTATCCACTCTAATTATTCTTTGATGTTCCATTCAATTTGTATGTTTGAGAAGGATAGAGAAATTTCTTTCCCATTAATGAAAACATGGGTTCCTAGATTAAGTGTGTTAAAGAACATGGTAATTGGATCTACTCATGACCAAAATAAACCACTGTAAATTGCTCAAACCTATAAATTAGTGAATTAAATGGTTGAATATCAAGGATTGGTGGATCCATTAGAGAAGAGGGTTAGGGATTTACACAAGAATTTTGATGAGAGTGATCTTGGACTCTTGCTAGACATTCTCAATAATGAAGGAGTTTTCAAGACCTATGAGCAATGGAGAGCTCATATGGATGTAGTCATTGATACAAAGGCCACTCTAATTTGTGAGGAGGGAGATGTTAATATGACCATGTTAAAGGATAGTATGAACAATTTTTCTGACACCAGTGCATTCCTTGAGGAGTTTGACAAGGATACAAATCAAATAATGACAAAGTATGGTCCCTACAAGATAAAGTTAGACTAATTTGTGGCCTTCATAAATTGGATTATAGAAGAGGACTATACAACATGGTACAATAGATAAAATAATATTCTTGATTTGTGATCTTCTCCAGTGGTGATATGGCAACATTTTTGGTCTATTCAAAGGCATATCCAATGGTCTCCAAAGTCTTCAAACATGTTAACAAGGATCTTTTATCATCTTGTGCAACAAGATTTTGTATTCATCTACCAGCTCAGATTTCCTAGGTCCACAACAAGAAGAATGAAGAATTGAAGTGGCAAAGGCATCAAATATATGTTTCAAATATTTTTGGAAAGTATTATGGGTGTAACAAATTTTTTAACTATCTTGCACTCAAAATATTCTCTACATGAGCTCATAGTTACTATTGTAATCTTTAAATGTAATTGTATGCCAAATGAATATGTGACATGTGTAATGGCCCAAAGGTTGTTGCTCCCTTATTTTGTAAAAGGGAATTAAAGGCAATTTTCATGGGTTGTTGATTGATTTTGAAGAACTATTGTAATACAAAGTACAAATACAATTTTATCTATCTTTTCTAGGTTTTGGAGTTTTGAGTCTTTTGATTGTTAATGATGTATAACAACATTTTCATTTATGGAATGCAAATGGATATTTCCAAAGCCAATTTTCTTCATTGTATACTTCATATGAATCATGAATGAAATGAATCAAAGATCATTCAATTAATCCTTTTTTCCTTTCCTCTGAATGTTTGTTCATTGTTAATGCACTTGTTCAAAGAATGAGTTAAATTTTATTTAACATGAATGAAGGTTTATGTGAATGCATGCAAGGATAATTCAGTATTATTCATTTTGACGTCTAAGTTAGATGGTGTAATTCATCATTTAATAGCTTTGCTATGATAGATATAATGTTGTTAAATGTTTTCAATTGTAGGGTTTAGGACTCCATACCCTAGGACAAGGAATTGATCCACAAGCTATGTCTATGTTACATCTTCTAGTATTTCACAACAAATACAATCAAAATCAAATTAAATATTTACTTTTTATCTAAATGTATATTTTGAGTAATATTACACAATATTCTCATGTTTTAGACTGATAAATGTTGTAATATTTTCCAGATATTTAAGGTTTTCATCTATTAAACAACAATTATGAGAACATATCTATTAAAGTTACAATGAGGTTTTCATCTATTAAACAACATTTAGGAGAATACATTTGTTAAAGTTACAATGTATGAGATAAATTGGCACAAGAGTATCTAAAAGATACATTGTAGGGATCACCCTTCTAGGTTTTCCAGAGCCCAAAGTGTAGAGGGAAAGTTTAGAAAACTTTGACTTATTCATTGGCCAATACCTCCATATAATTAACCATTGGAATTGGAAAATCCATATATTATATGTGAGATCAGACTAGGTATTTAAAAAAAACCAATACACTTGTGTACTGGCACTAGATACTCTTCCAGACTTCTAGTGATCTTTTGATAATGGAACATACTTTGAAATGCAACTCACTTTGAATAACTCTAGCTTCACGATCATCTCCTTGTATTTTCACTTTTCTGCTTGATCCAATTCACTTAATTCACATTGTGCATCCATAAAGTTGATGGATATATACATGGCATTACATTAACACATCTTCTATGTCATCCAGGGGTCCATAAATAACCAAGATGATATAAGGTGGACCTAAATTCAAATTTCATGAAACTTTTAATAGGATAGTCTAAAAAAAATCCAAAAAAATTAAATGATGTCATACACTAGACCATAGGAACCTTAAGAAGCTCCTATTTGAACATCACATGCAATATTTGAATTTTTCACAAAACTAATCATTACAACACAAGCCTTGAACTCCAACTATTTGATAGATGAACACAAAGAAACTTTTGTGGTTACAATCCTTTTATATGTTGAGCATATCCTCCAAATATTCACAAATATGATAGAATTAGTGTAGACATACTCTCCTATGAAGAAAATCAAAACTTCAATTCTAAAAGAAATGTAACCATAATTGTATCACTAGAGAAATCTCTTTATCTTGATAGTTGAACAAAAACATTCTTGTACATGCTTTTGGATCCCTACTATTATAGTGAATATATCAATACATGATATTGCAAGCATACCATAGTCACACACACTTCCAGAATGCCATATTTCTATAAATCTTTGTAACTCAAAATGATAAGTCAAAGGGATTCTAGTGATAATTCAAGTACTCAATGGAAACCTTTGACATCAATGATAACCTATGTTCAACATTTAGTATTCAACTAATGTTTACAAACATAGAGAGAAATTAGGGATATATAGAAGGAATGTTAATGATGAATTAAGAGATTTTATTAACAAGAGATGCCCTTTAAATCAAAATCAACTTCCATAATTTATGCCATAATAACTCAAGGCATTTGTTTAACCATTACTAGATCCATAGTCTGAACCATGCACATTTGCATACTTAGAAGAATGATAGCGGTATGTTGGATGTGAGACAGTATAACAATGAGGAGATTGGATCTAATAGGGACTATGGAAAATGGATAAGTGGTGGAAAGAGGAGAATAAGCATATGGAAAGGCCAATGTGGGAGAAAAGGTATGAGTGTACAAAATAGAAGAGGATACTTGGGAGGGTGGGGAAAGACATAATATTAAGAGAAGTGGATAATCTTATCCACTAATCTTTACTTATAAGTACTTCCATTTTGTATGTCTTAGTAACTAAAAAATTATGAAGAATTCCTACTATTTACAAAGGATTAGAATTATTATCAAAATCGACAAGATTTTCGTAAGGATTTGTGTGGTAAGATTAGTATATTTCCTATATATATTTACAACATGCGTATAAATATTATAAGAGTCCCAATCATCAAGATGTAAGTGGTGGATTTTAGATCTTCAATAATACATTCCTCAATTTTATCTTATTTTTTATAGGGTTTAACCTATGGTTTGTCTTATGTGGATGTTGAAAATTAGGTCAATACATTAGCATACAAGTAAAATGTGAAGTAGATATAAATTAATGAATATCAAACAACATTTAGAATTGATATGGGAACTAAAAAAAGGACAAGATATTGATTCTCTAGTCATTATTAGAGTTAAAAGAACTTAATATCTTATCACTTTCTAATATATGATTAATCATGAAGGCCAATAATTATCAAATATGTGTGCTATCAAAACTAAAAAAATTGTAAAAAATATCACATAAAGTAAAAATAACACTATAATTATAATATGAACTGCAATACTTTCAAATGCCATTCGACACAACATTGATTCAAAAGGGTTCATTGTGTAGGCTATAAGATCAATCTTAAACTCCAAATATCATAAGCCCATACAAAAAAATTGAAACTGCCATTATAGTTTTGAAATCATTGTGACAATTATAAAACCATCATAATAATTTTGCATTCAATTTTTGTTATCAATTAGTGGTTTAAATCTTATCAGAAAAAATAAAGCAAAAAAATAAAAGAATAGACACCAATGATAAATAAAATAGTTATATCATCAAACTATACTTGAATTCAATTTGAAATAAAAATTTCATCCTTCACCTAATATTTACACACATAGAGGATACAATTGAGACAGATAAAAGGAATTTTAATGAAGAATTAAGAGACTTTATAAATAAGACATGTCCTATAAATCAATATCAACTTACATTTTTTTATGTCATGTTAGGACTTAGGAAATGTGTTGAATTATTATTGGATGCAAAAGTGAGAACAATGGGTATTTATATACTTAGAAGAGCAATAGTGGTAGGTTGGATGTGATACACTAGAAAAATAAGGGGATTGATGTAGTTGAGACTATGGAAAATAGATAAGAGGTGGAAAGAGAAGAATAATCATGCTGCAAGGCTAATGTAGGATAAATGGTATGAGGGTGCACAATATGAAGGGATACTTGGGAGGGTAGGGAAAGATACAAAATATTAAGAGAAATGGATAAGCTTCTCCACTAACCTTAATCTCTAAGTAATCTCATTTTATATGGTTTAGTAACTAAAAAGTTATGAAGAATACCTAATATTTGTGAATTACTAGTATTATTATCAAAATCAATAAGAGTTTTCTTAGTTATTTGTGTGTTAAGTCAATTGTCTTACTATATATGTTTACAAAATTAACATAAATATTAAAAGAGTCCTAATCATCAAGGTGTAAGTTATGGTTTTTAGATCTTCAACAATACATTTCTTAATTTAATTATAACTATTGCATGATTTGGGTGGGTGCACGAAGTTGGTCGCACTTTTGTGGCCAAATGGGAAAAAAATGGGGAAACACTTAACGTGCTCATGTTATAACACGAGCACATTATGTGTTTTTAAAAGAAGAAAAAAAGTGAAATGTGTATCATTTGCTTTTCACTATTTCTCAGCTCTTCCTGCAGCCAAAAACCCTCAATTTCATGCTCGCGTTCTAGGAAGAAGGACTTCTGAAAATTTCATCAAGAATAGTTGGATTTTGTCTACAAATATGGTGCCACGATGATGAAGAGATGCAGGAGGTAAGTATTGTTTACTATTTGTTTTGAATTTGTTAGTTTGAAATAGATTTTGTTTGTTTTAGGTTAGATTTGATTGTTTTTTTTTTAAATCTATAGGAAATCTTGCAAATCCTCAACAAGAAGAGGAGGTAAATCCTCAACAAAATCAACCTTAACAACAAAATCAACCTCCCCCGCCATTCTCTCAATTCTCTCCTAGCACTCAAGGAAATTTGAGGAGTGAAATTGAGAAAAATAGAAAACAACTTGAGAATCTTATCAGTAGGTTGAGTGATCCAAATGCTTCAACCACAAAAAGAATGCTTCTAGAAAATTCATTGAAATAAATGTTAAAAAATGTAGATGCAATCACCCAACAAATATCTGGATGGCAAGATAGGAGGCAGACAGCTAGGGCATATTATGCAGACAAATTATCATATAAACAAGTAAAAGATTTTAAAATTACTAAAGGTGATTTGTGCTCTCTATTCACTGACCCTAAAACAAATCAAATCTTACCCTCGATGCAAAGGGGTTTCCTATTAGTGAGTACCACCACCAAGAGATTGAGACCATTTTATGATGGATGAACATATGTGGTCTTTGATTGCCAGGTGCAATAATTGTGAAGTCCCCCAATATTTTCTTAGGAAACTATATAGTGAGTTTGTATTGAACCAAATCCCAAATTATTTTGATATGAGGGAGTTCCAGGGGAGAGGTGGGGGGTCAACTTAGGATAGGCCCGGTGCACAACTGGATCCTACACAGCAAGGGAGACGACCTCTCACTAGGCCACCTCATGAGTAGATTGTGATGCCTACCATTGTGAAGGAGAGTGCTGACATAGAGAAATTGCAGGCGATCACAACTTTGACCCAGAGTGTCATCCATCACACTAGCCCTATTGTACAACGCCATCCAGGGGAGTCTTCAAGTGGTGGCCTTTGAACCCATGTGTGTCAATCTTGCAGGGTGACTTGTTCATATGACCCTACCAGCACTCAAAAGGGTGCTACATAGGATCCATATGCTACTACACAACCTGATCCGTATGCATCTATGGGGATGGAGAGGATGGATGACATTTTGCATGATGCATGTCATTGACACTTAGGTAAAATTCAGCATGTTCATTGAATTTAATTTATTAAATTTCAAAAGTGAAATGGAAGATTAACTAATTTAGTTTTATTATTTTAATAAAATTTTAGGGTCACAGTGTAGAGACTAGATACACCAGTCGTCCACCTACTTATTTTTGCAGTACACCTATCAGTGGGGTATGTAAAGTTAGTAAACAATTATAAATTTATTACATGTATTAATCGCATTGTTTTATGAATGGTATTTTAATATGTGATTTTGGATGTTGAATAGGTTACTGTTGGAGGTTTCAAGGAAACACCTCCGAGTGCTAGTAGATTTGATCAAACGTTCACAGAGGTAATATAGAATTTAAAGAGAACTTAAGTAATGAATTCTAAGTTTAATAGATTTGTGTAGTTTATATTTAGATTGTTGACCTTACGTTGCATTACACAGATCATTCAAAATCAAAGCATTGTAACTTCAAATTTGATAACTAATAATCAGAAATATATCTGTTTAATACTTGTACTCAAAATTTTGTTCATTAGATCTCATACATTATAAGTCATCACATGGATCGCTATTGTAACTTTTTATGATTGAATAATTTGTTGTTTTATTTTCAAATATTGGTGACAGAAACACCACCAAATGTTATGAGGGCAATGGATATTGGTGTTTCCTCCACTATACAATCCTCGATGGCTCTGCTAGGGGAGGTATGAGGCAAATTACTAAATTTCAATTTACATTCATTGTTATAGATGAACTAGTTCTAGTGAAAAATCAAACCATTATTGATTTGTAGTTTAATTCCTATTTGGATGGTTTATCTGGGGCTTATGTGAAGAACTTTGAGCATTGTGATACAAATATTTCCATCAGGAGAGTGATGGTGAGAGATGGTTGTAGAAAGTGATTATTTTGTTAAATAAAATAGGTACACATAATGTAATTTCTATATATTAATGTCTTTGCTATTGTAATAGTTGAAACTTCACTGAAGCTAACCTAGGAGGGCTTGACAGAGCACTCATGAGCACATGAGGAAATGGGTGATATGAACTTATTTATGATAGATAAGCTGACAAGGGAAGAAATTGTATTTAGACGAGGCATGGAGAGAAATGAATTTGGTCACAAAAGCCCTGTTTGTATGCCTACATGGCAATTTTGTACATATTTTGTATTGGATATATTTGACATTGAATGCCTATATATGGCATTCTCGTAAGCCTATATGGCTATTTTTTAACTATATTTTATACTTATATCGACATATATTGATGTATGCGTACATGGCTATTTTCTTAATACAAATCTTTTTATCGATGGTGTCCATATTTGCAAATTATAAATTCATGGTTCAATAGATATGAGTTACGTGTATTCAAGTGTATACTTTACAACTTACGGCACATATATTTTTGACTTATGTGTGAACATCAAAAAGTGTGAAAATTTCTATGTTTGGAAGTCAAATGTAAGCCAAATTTGCAATTCTCAGTTCTTGCATACTCAATCTTATGGACTTATTCCTTCCTAGCACATATTGTGAATATTTCTCATTTGGTGCAGAAGACAGATTCCTCATTTTTGAACCACTCATAGCAAAGAGATTCACAATAAGACTTTAACATTGGAACACTACTCCATACTTCTCTTGTCTAGACCATAAAGGATTGAAAATTCTTAATTTGATGCAATGATAGTCATGAGATGAGAATTTATATAACCATGCCTATTTTGAAACTTTGCATCTAATATTGCATCAACAAGAACTTAAAAAGTCTTGCATAAGAGTGTTAGGTTTGATAGGCCTTCTGCTACAAGGGAGGAGGCACACATCTTAATTTGAACAAAATTTTAGAAACAAAACATTTTACCTAAAAGCTTCAAACCTAGATGACATATTTGGCTAAGTCTATCTTGAAAATTATCAATGTGTTCAAACTCTAAAGGAGATTTTCCATGAAAAGCAAAAATTACCCTTTTTCCCAAGGAAAGAAATTGCAACAAGTTGCATGTGATTTATCTTATTTCTTTCTCACAATTCCTGGTCAATCATTCATGGCTTAGGATAGTTCCTTTCCAAGGCAAGGACACCCAAAAAATCACTGAGATTCTTCTATGATCTGCAAGAAAAAGGTTTTGGCTCTTTCACAATGTAAATAATTATGTAACACTATTTTCTTGTTTTCCTTCCACATAGAAAAATGTTCACACCTTTTAGATTGATCAATGATCAATAATGGCTGATTGTAAACATTTGAAATTTTTATGTTTGAACTTAATTTATAATTTTGTATCATGACATTCGAGTAGATCACTGATATTTTAATATTTCACTATGAAAGTGGTGGTGTATTTTGAACTTGATTACTACTACAAATATGTATATATTTTTTATTTTTATATGTTTTTGTATGACTGAACCCAAAATGAACCCAACCCCAAAAAAAATTCCCCAATAGAAGCGAACCCGGGTTCTGAATGACTCCAAACAAAAGTGAAGGCTGGTGATTGGTAAAAATAGATTTTGTGGTTTATATTCATAGCGATTGATTACATTGCATTACTGTCTTTCAAGCCAACATTGCTTCCACATTTCACATGAATAATAACTAGATCTTTGATATAGATGAAAAAATTTCAGTGTATAGTTTTAGAAAGTCAACCTAGCGGTTATACAATTGCACTTCACATTACATAACAAATAACTAGGAGCAGTTATAATTGCATTTTAGTTATGTCATGGCATTCTATGGAGACCTACATTTCTTTGAGGAATTTTTCCAAAGAGTTCCTTTGCCTTGTCTATGCTACCATTTTTTCATGTATCTACCAAAACATTTTGTCAAAATAGTTCAAGTGTTGCCTTGTTGCTATGGCTGAAGCCTAAAAACAGTGATTTGTTCAAGCTATGGATGCTTGGAAAAAATCTATCAAAGCATAATAGTAAGCAATATCATAGACAAGTGTGGTGAACTCTTTGAAAAATGCCTCAAAGAAATGAGAATCTCTGACTTTGATCGGAATGCCATGACAATCAAATGCTGGAGATTCCATCTGTGAACTATCCATTTCTTTGAGGAATTTTTCAAAGAGTTCATTGCCTTGTCTATGCTAACACATTTTTCATACATGTCTATCAAAGAATTTATCCAAACAGGTTCATTTCTAAAAACTACTGCTATGGCTAAAAGCCTAAAATAGGTGCTTTAGAACAAGCTATGGATGCTTAGAAAAAATCTATCATAGCATAATAGTAAACAATAGCATAGACAGAGATGAGGCATTTGAAAAAATACTCCTCAAAGAAATGTGGTCTCATGGTGGTGGAATGACATGACAAGCAAATTGTTGTGGATTGTCATGGCATTCTATCACCATGAGACCACATTGCTTTGAGGCATTTTTTCAAACAGGTCGCTGCCTTGTCTATGATACTACATTTATCATACATGTTTTACCGACATTTATCAAGCAGTTTGCTTACGTTGTTGCTGGCTAAAGAAGCCTAAATGGAATTGCTAAAAGAAGCTATGGATGCTTGTGGAAACCTCTCAAAGCAATAAGCAATAGCATAGAAAAGGTAGCAAATATTTGTGAAACAAGCGTCAAGAAATGTGGATGCTCAATGGTGAGTGGAATGCCATGAAAATCCATAGCAATTTTTCTTATCATGGCATTTTCATGCCATCCAACCACTTGAGACCTCATTTCTTTGAATTTTCAAGAGTTCACCTACTGTAATCTGCTAACACATTCATACATACTTATATCAAACATTTAGCCAAATAAGTTTTCATTACCTTGTTCTCTTTATGGCTAAAATCCTAAAAGCAGGTGCTTTCAGACAAGCTATGGATGCTTAGAAAAAAAATATATCATATAGCATAATAGTAAGCAATAGCATGAATAGAATTAACTATTTGAAAAAATGCCTCAAAGAAATGGTCTCATGGTGGGTGGAATGCCATGATGGTGAGAACCACCCAAATATGTGAGGATCATTTGGAGAGTCAAAGAGATGTGACCCAGTTGAAGGCCTATAAATAGCATCAATTATAAGCATTTTTAAGCCTATATTAAGCATTTTGGCATGGATGAACAATAGGAAGATCAAAGTCCTAAGGGTCGATAAGGACCATGGGATAATTGACTGCATCTGGAACAATGATGTCCTAGGAGTTTAAATAGGTATATGATGTTTTAATTAGGTTAAATAAGGTTGAATGATGATATATAATAGTTTTGGAAGCTTTATAGTTAATAGGAGTTAATAAATTGCAATGTTGGAAATTCAAATTTTTGAAATCCAACTTTGGGTGGAAAAGTGAGTTTTAGGAGTTTTAATCACAATAATGTAATAAAATCAATTCTAATCAGTTGGGACAGTTTTAGGATGAGTCTATAAGCTTGTAGAAAGCATTCATATGGAGGGTTGGCTGATATTGCAAGTGTTGTACTGACTGCTACAGAAAATCAATAAAAACTTCAATCTTTTTGCATTTTCTTGAGTTTTTTTGATGAATCTCTGATTCCTTTTGGTGTCATGCTCATTTGGATGGTTTCATAACTTGTATTTACATGCATTTAACCTTTTGAATTACCTAAATAATGTTGGGAATCAGTTTCTTGTGTTATATTGCTGATTGTCCTCAAAAAGAATAGATTTTTCACTAGTTTTGAGAGTCTTCATGAATAAATGATCCATTTCATGGGAGAGTGTGACTGAAAAGTTGTGAAATGGATCATATCTAACTTTTATTATGCAGATCTAACAAGTTATTGTGCAGGAAAGAGTGATTCTTGTGTGTACATCAAGTTTATCAAGGAAAAGGGCATGAAAATGGTGCCTAAAGTGTAGCAGCAGGAGATCTACCTTAATAAGGGGTATATTTATGAGTTGAAGGTGTTTATATGTGTGTTGAGTTGGATTATTTGTGAAAAGTCACAGAGAAGGTTAAGGAAGTGTTTGGAAAGCTAATTTTCAAAGGGCTGGCCCTAGTTTTGGAGCAGAATTTATTGAGGGTTTTGTGATTTAGGGTGTTGAGGGTGTCAAAGAAGACTAATACCTTGAAAATATTTGGTTTGGGAACATTTTAAAACACTGTTGAAAGTTTCATAGTCATGGGATAAGTTTAGAGAGGGGTTGCTTTGAAAAAGTGGGCTAATTAGGCCTTAAATTTGAGGAAATAACACATTTTGGTAGGTTTGATCTAGAACAAGTGCCATAAATGATTGGATATGTTGTGTATCATCATGAATCACATCTGAATGAGTCATTATATTGATGATTCCTTTGGGGAAGTTGAGTGAAAAAATCAAAAAACCATCGCTAGAAGCCTAGTTGGGCTAGAAGCCTAGTCAAGGTGCAAAAAGTGAGTTTTTTCTAAGAAAGAGGTTTGGGGCTTTGAAACCATTCAAGAAAAGTTTTTTTGAGTTCCTTGAGATCACTGCAAGGGTTTGGGTCCATTAGGAAAGCATCTAAGTTATAAGTGCACTATTGAGGCTTGTCTCCATCAGGGTGCCTAGAAGAGTGTTTGAGATTGCATAATTGTAATCCTTGAAACTTTGAGTTTTGACTAAAGTCCCATCCCCTTTGCATCACATGAAAAGAAAATTGTTGTGGATTTTCATGGCATTCCATCACCATGAGACCACATTTCTTTGAGGGATTTTTTAAATAGTTTGTTGCCTTCTCTATGCCAGTACATTTATCATACATGTTTACCAAAGCATTCTATCAAACAGTTCACTTCCTTGTTGCTATGGCTAAAAGCCTCAAATAGGTGCTTCCAAAAATGCTATGGATGCTTGGAAAAAATCTATCAAAGCATACTAATAAGCAATAGCATAGAAAAGGCAGCAAACTATTTGAAAAAAAGCCTCAAAGAAATGTGGTCTCAATGGTGATGGAATGCCTTGACAATCCACAACAATTTTCTTGTCATGGCATTCGTCATGCCATTCCATCACCATGAGAGCACATTTCTTTGAGGCATTTTTTCAAAGATTTCACTGCCTTGTCTATGCTCTTATGAATAGAATTTATTGAAATTCAAGATGCTCTTATAATGTCTACGTCATAGGTGGTCTTGATAAGGTTAAATTCAAATGAATAACTTGAAATTTCCTCATCAAGCTTCGCACACACTTTTTTAATGGCTTAAAATCATAATTGAGATTTGTCAAGATCATCAAAATAAGGATGTTGCATTGCTTTTCTGCTTGAGATTCTCTTGGATGGCTCATAAATATGCATTTTATGCAAGGGGACACCAATCAATGTTTTTCTGGTTACATATAGATACACAAAGTAAAATAAGATGATAGCATTTGCATCAACCAAATTGACGTGGATACAAGTATAAATTAATACAGAACCATTGTACATATGCTAAAATTAATGGAGTGAACAATTCATCTACGGAATTGACTCTACTCTTTATTGTGTCAAAGTGTGCCTCATGAATTCAAACTCATAGACCTTCCACAAGGTTTTGTTCAAAGGTATAGCCCCATATTTTCTCAAACGAACATTGGATGCCACAACAAGGTTTGAGTAATGAAGAATCTTACGATGCGTGTCAAATTCGTCAAACAACCAATGTTTAACACTCTTATGTGGGTACCTTCTCAACCACGTTCTAGTAACAATTGAGCTTGTAGGGTATTCAATGTTTTTCCTCATCTATAATTTGAGCCAGTTTCTTTTTTGCCTCAACCTGTGACACAAGTAATGTTTGTACCCTCTTAGTTGTCTTCATTTTAATAAGCATAAACATGCCTTGCATTTATATGTGTGGCATATCTCTTGAAATTAGTCAACATTATGAATATAGTACAAAGTAAGATAACAATATGGAATTTCAAATACTAAGAAAGTAGATATATTACCTAGTTGAACTAGATCCGATACATGGTCAAAGTCGGTCGATGATTCCATCTGTGTTAGTTCCAATGCAATCAGAGGGCGATACATGCGAAGTAAGCTAAGATAACTTGTCAACCATTTGTCAACCCAGTCCCCTAACTCACAATCATTCTAGGCTTGCATTGTACATGAAGAACAAAAGCATTCCATCTTACGTGTATCGATACTCCATGAACGTACATTTGATCTAAGGAAAGAGTGCAACTCACTCAATCTTGTTAGTGTACAACAATTCTCATATGGTGCAATGTTAGTATCATCCATCAACCAAAAAAATCTATGAATTAGAGACATACCTTCATTACCTGGACCCATCGAACCATTACACCACTTGATGATTGACCTTGCATCTATCAACTGTGCACTATCTTTATACTTTAACTCTTCTCGTGCTAATGCTCTTTTGACGCATGCTCCTGCACCGTCATGCTCTCCCTTTCCATGTTTGGCCTCAAAAAAGTTCCACATATGTTGAACACATGTAGTGAGATGCATCCTGCACAAATAGTAGAACATGGGTGTGTTCTTGAACTATGTTGCATAGTTATCTGACCATATTATATGCTAATCATATGATATGCCCTTCTAATCCAAATGATTCTAGAACATCTGGAAGCAACCTTGCATGAACTCTAGAGAATGCATGCGATCATCACTAATATAAAAGTGATACTCCCTCAATACCTTCCTTGCATCCTCTGTACTTTCAACTGCATGTATGAATGCTATGTGCACAAATATCAAAACCTATGTGGAGTTGTAATAATGTGACTGCACCTCACACTATGGCTATAGAGTGTAGTTCTCTACAAAGTAAACCACTGATACTATGCTACCAAGTGGAAAGGTGTCCTTGCATAGCTTGAATTGTGTGTCCAGCCATTGGGCTCTATGGGTATGCCTTGCATACTCATACACTAGATTCTCACGAAACATGGACATGAACTGATACACTGGAATCTTCTGAGTAACAAAATCACACCTTTTTTCTTCAGACCCATCTTTTGTAGCATATGCCACTATTTTATACTTCCCAAACTCTACTAGTTTTTGTCCTACCTCATATGTGCTTTCCATATGTTGACATACTAGCATTCGTTGCAAGCCACCACAACTCTCGCATGAACCATCCAAGCATGTTGTCCTATAGAATATTTGGCCATCCTCTATTTCACATAAATTTTTTGATAAGAACTTTCTTGAAGAGATTTTGGTGGGGCTTCTATGCCACAATCTTGCAAAACATGGATTAGTATGCAAATGTAAACATATAGAACAATAAACATCATAATAGTTAGAGAAGTCAATATGTAGTTTATAGAAACAAGTAGTGTGTGTGTGATTTATCTTGACATAAAAAGGTTTAATCATTTCAAAAAATATTTGAGAAATACTAATTTGAGGATAATAATTTTGAAATTTATGAAAAATTTGGGTTTGAGTCGTATCCAAAAAATGCTTTGGATGTGGCTCACGGTTTCAACTACCGATTCTCCTTCTTACAACATCCCTTTGATTTAGAGATGCCCTTGTATTATTCTTCCAATAATCTTCAATTAGTGTTCTCAATGCTTCAACAACTTTTTTATCTTTGTGTGGCAGTCTCCCTCAGAATGCCCATAATTCATTTGAATCGGTGCCCTCAATTCTTTGCCACCTTTGAATGGCGTTTGATAATGTTTTTCTACTAATTCCCATTTGTTCACTTGTCTTTTTAATGAGGTGATATCTCTTTGTTTGATAGCTTACCAAAGTTGATGTAATGACATGTCGGGTGACATTACTATCCTTTGAGCGTGAGGTCTTACCCACACTGTCATAAGCATCCATTAGATTCTTCACAATAGTGTTTTCACTTGATGCATTCGATGTTCTCAACCAGAGTCTTCATGATGTTTTACTTTAAGCCCACATCATTTGAACAAATAGTTGACATCTCTAGGTCTCATTTAGCCTTTAAAAAGAACATTTCCAAATCTTATCCAGCATATCTTCTACAAGTGCATTCTGGAATCTTACCTTCCATGTGCTACAAAATATCCTCATCAATATTAATCAAAAACTTTGGCTTTCTACGCAAAATTCTAGGTGGTGTTCTCTTAGGTACATACATCTCAACATTAGCAATTTCATAAATATTTAATTGAGGTGGGCTAGATTGCATACCTTCGATCGAGGGTGGAATAGAAGACATACCTTGAGGTTTAGGTGGGGATGATGGCATACCTTGTTCCTCAACTCTGAGTGATGATGTACTCTCAACTTCAAATGTGGTGGATGGTGTCCAACAATACTCACTTGTGGTAGATGGTGTCCCTCCATATTCGCTTATGCTTAATGGTGTCCCTTCGTATTCACTTGCGGTAGCTAGTGTGTCTCCAACTATGGTATCTACATCTCTCCTAGCACGAATCTTTCACATTCATGCCCTTTGTGCTGCCAATTTATTTTGTCTTTTTGATAGTTGAGGTTCCTCTTCAACTGGTTTGTTTTCATCAATCGTTCCCAATTTCTGCTTTTCACGAAATTCCCTCATCCATTTTTTCTCTTTATCTTTGATGGCTTGGAGCTGATCATATATTAGTTTTTTCCTTTTAACAGTTTGTTTCTTCAGCATGATGAATAATTTTACCTATGCAAAAAGTGCTAAGTTGTCAAATTAACTAATTGAAAGCTTTGGAAGCATAACTCAATGAAAGCTTTGGAAGCATACACAAAGAAAGTCAATGAAAGCTAGTTTCTATAATTGTTTGAAAAAATAACTCAATGATAGCTTTGGAAGCATACACAAAGAAAGTCAATTGTTAAATTTAACAAAATACCTCAAAGAACTGTGATTTAAAAATGTAATAGGAAAGTGTATCGAATTGTGTGATTTAAAATGTCCATTAACAACGTAAGGTTGTAACATGACAAACTGGTGCAAGAGCACCAAGGTTATGAAATTCCTTCAAAAGGATAATTTGTTCAATTTGTAATGTTCAAGTAAATATGATGAGTGAAGGTCATTAAATGATGAATTTCAATGTATTTTCACCATGAAATAGGTCACTAGGTGATATTATTGAAAAGTTGCTTTTTATAACAAAAGTTGTCAATTATTGTAAAAATGTAAAATTGCACAAAAGCAGGAAGGTGAAGAGTCTTTTTTGTGGAACGGTAAGGATGGGTTGATGAAGATGAAGAGGCAGTTATTTCAACTAATTTAGACACATTTAAAAAGAATTTTAAGCTTGAGAAAGGAAGATCTTCTATCCAAAAAATCCATAAAAATTAATAAAAAAACCTCTGCTCAGTTATTTGGGAAACCTTTTCTATTCTTGGTTTTAGGTTGCATAGTGATTCAAGCATGTTGTAAGATATGATTCTTGTTAGGGAAAGATACTTCTTTCATTCTTGAAAGTTTTAGGAATTGTAATTCAAATAATCAATCTAATTTGAACTTAGTTTCCTAAGTCTCGGTCTATGGTTTCCTTAGAATTGTTTAGAGAGTCTAAAAAGTGATTCTTAGCCATTCCACTGATGTAGGGCTAGTAGGTCAATGGAATGGATCATATTTAGTGTCTTTTCAATGTGAAGATGTGTGTGGTAGGGGTAAATAGAAATAAGAAGTTGGGATACTATTGCATGAACAAAATTCTGAATTTTCTCATTCAAAAAAATGGTGTTTTCAAGTAGGGTTTGAGGAAACAACATGTAGAGGAGCTTTGAAATGATTTCAAAATAATTTGCAGACATAATGAAGCATGTTTCAATTGTTGGTCAGAGTAGTAGAGGTTTTACAAATGTTTCATTAAAGAAACCCTCATGGTTGGTGTGTTTTCACCCTATAATCAAATGTTTACTGATTTTGTGTATTGATGGGCATTTCCCATCTTGAAACTTGTTTATTTGTGAGTTTCTACACATGGCCTAAGACTTTTTGCAGGTTTGGTGGATTAGTGAGTAGTTCTATGATGACTTGCTTTGATAAATTGATCTATTTAAGGGTTTTTACCAGTAGACATGTTGGTTCTACTTTATTTTTTGAAATAAGTGTATAAAATTTTATAGTATGTTGAAAAGGATCAAAATAGGCTTGAGAATCTGTATTGGGATTGTGTAAATGCATTATGATAGAAAAGGAATCACCCCATTAGATGGAATGTTGGCCTCCTAGAGATATTTGGCATTGTTTGCTAAAAATAGAGAATATGTAGAAACAGCGAAAGGAATGTTGTTAAGTGCTTGGGAGTAGTCTCATTAGTGATGCCATAGTTGTGTCTATGCTTGGTAATGTTTTGAAGGTATATTGTGAAAGATTTGATGATTTGGGCATATGTTTCAAATATATGGCAATGGTTTATTGAATGCAAAGTAGTTAGAGTGTGTCTATACTGATATATTGGAATATTACAATCAAAACATGATGAAATTGGTATCTTAAAGGTCTGGTGATAGTGTTAAACTAATACGTCTTGTTGTTGTTACAAATGGTGTTTAAGTGAATATAGGATGATGAATGTGTTGATTTGAGCAAAGATATCTTAAATGGCTAGGATGATGTTTGATTGCAGGTCTAAGGAATAGAGGTGTTTGATTGTTTTTTCCTTGAAGGGGTAAGTTGAGTTGATGAGTGATTGTTGTATTGTTTATGATAAGAACAAAGTTGAAAGTTGATTTTGAAAATGGTTTGCTATATGGAGATGGTGAATTGGCTACTGATAGCCTTATAACTTGAAATGAAATAAATGGATTTTGGTTGAATGAAATATCGTTTTGGATGAATTTGACAAATTTTGTATAAATTGATCTTTTACTCTTTATTGATTTGGGAAGGAAGTTCCCTAGAGAAATGATGTTGTTGAGTGGCTTGGAAATCTGATATTGCATCACAAACAAACAATTTGATCAACATGGAATAAGCTAAATAACAAAAATGAAAGCAAGCCATCATAGAATGAAAGAAAATGTATAAAGATTTCACATACCTAAAAAAAAAGTTACAAATAGAGGAGTTCTACCCAATTATGCAGCCTTTGCTTCTTCCTTCCTCATACTCATCAAAAATTTGACTTCTTCAAAAGCTTGTTCCCCTCCAAATTTTAATTGTATATCAATTATCACTATAATTCAAACTTGAATTGATATTATATGCCTCTCAATGTGAAAACTCTCCTATTTCATGCAAAGGTGATGGAATCTCAAAATCATGCATGCACACTTCACTCAATCACCAAAAAGCTACTTTTTCTCAGAGCATGCACAAAATCAGGAGAATATACAAAAGGTGGGCTGACATCATGGGTATACTATGATTTTTTACCATTTTAGTGATAATGCGAGTGTGTTATTTAATCCTAAACAAACATATCTCTACTGGTTAATAACGTGCTTGTGTTATGATAACCATGTCAACTTATGTTGGCATATCGCTGAGACACTATCCGTGTCTCCCTGATGCCAACACAGTTAGCATTCGATATCACCAAGAGTCCTTACAATTGACAAGAGGTTATATCGAGTTCACCCATTGCATTGAATTCAGTTTTCCCTCTGGAAAGACTATCCCTCTCGCTAGGACCTCACGCTGAGCCTTCATGTTAATCTATGTGCATCCACCAGTTGGTGAGACTCATCGCTTTTTCCAGGACTTCATATCGAGGTTCAAAATTCACATAGACAATAGAACTTACATCAGCGAGACTATCATCTTTTGCCAAGAGATCATACTGAGGTTCAAAGACTTTCTCCGAAGTGATCAGCAGTTGGTAAGACTTTCGTTCATCGCTGAGACTTCACACTGAGACCCCTTTAGTTACATCGAGCATCGAACGGTCGGCAATACTTCACACATTGGTAAGACTTCTTATCGAGCCATCACATGTTACTCCAAGGACACCAAGAAAATGCTATTGGTGAGACATACCACTCTTCACTGAGAGTTCTTACCAAGTTCTCCAAGTTACCCCGAGACCACTGTTCACCAAGAGTTGTACCGAAGACCCCTCATCATCAGTGAGACTCTCCATCGACCGCTGAGACTTCATATTGAAGTCATTGTGTCATCCTGACGACTCCAAGATTTCCCCCATTGGCGAGACCTTTCTTCGTCACTGAGGTTTCTTCCTGACCTAAGCCTTTTGGCCAAGGGTCTCCCTAATAAATGATATGTATGTCCTATCATCCAAAGATCTCCATGTGGTAAGAGAACATACTAAACACAACATGTCACACTACATACTCCAATGTCTAACTGTATGGCAAGACTTCTGCAAGGTCACAGTGACTTGTACAAAACATAATATTACAAATTTTCTCATTGGCCAGACATAGAATATGTCACACCAACTTAGCTCCAATAGAGGTTTCATCTTGTGGGATTGAGACATATTTTTCCAACATAGGAGGGAGAGGGTTGATAGAGACAGAGAGGGAGAGGGGGTAGGAGGAAGAGGGTTGAGAGGGAGAGAGAGACCTAACAAAGGGAGAGGGGGTAGGAGGGAGAGGTTTGAGAGAGAGAGAGGAGACCTAACAGAGGGAGAGGGGGTAGGAGGGGGAGGGTTGAGAGAGAGAGACCTAAGAGAGGGAGAGTGGGTAGGAGGGAGAGGGTTGAGAGAGAGAGAGTGTCATGTCCCCTTCTCAGTGACATCTCTCAGACGACAGGATTGGCCTATCATACGATCCTCGTAGGCCGATGGACTGGATAGAGGGTCACTTCGGAGCTTGGCTCAGCTTCAGTCAGCAGGGATTGATCAGTTGTCTTTCGTTCTGGCTGATGTGACTATTCACGAAATTACTATTTTCATAGTTCTGGCAGTGGGACCTTGCTATTTTACTTGATATGTGGCCATCAGGGGAATCACTTCAGAGTTCGTCAGCATCAGACGGATCGATCATCGGGTTAGAAATGAGGGAGATATTAATATTTGATCGTATTGATTAAATATTAATTAATTAACGTTTATAATATAAAGTTATAATTTAATATTATAACTTAAGTGTTTATTCCTTGAGGGGGTGCGCCATCATGAAAAGGGGGCCAGTTTGACATTTAAATAATATTTAAATATTCAGTGGAGAACTATGGAGAATTGAAAATATTAAAATATGAATATTTCATTAAAACCCTATTTTGTAGCAAATCGCACTTTTCAGCTTATTTGAGGTTTTGCCTTGGAAAGTGAGCCATTATGAGATTATTGAGTTTGAAACTGATCAATTTTGGTCTGAGCCTGAGACTTAGGGTTTCATGTTCGTTTGCCTTGGGGAACGAGCCATCTCCAACGGAAAGCAATTCAGAGAGTGTGCAATATCACTTGATCTATTGCCTACAGAGGTTTTCTCATTCAGAGTAAACTATAGAGCGTTCAAAGATCATCTTTCATTTGAGATTCTTCAGTATTTGCATCCAGACAGTGTTTGCTTATCTTGGCGCATCATTCCAGAGGATTATATGTTGATTTTGTTGAAGGCCGTACAAAAGTAACTGCAGATCTGACAGGCCGTACTTCTGTCAGGCCGTACCATCACAGAAACACGTGTTAGCTCACCTTGAGAAAAACGCCTTCCATACTTGTCTCTCAGTTGCTTCAACAGTGGCGCCTACAGTGCTGGAGTTTATTGCATTCATCTGAAAGCAGGAGAAGGAGCATATTTATTTCTGCCGTACTGTTTTGTACCTTCAGCCGTACCAGAAAAATCAGGTTCTTTTCATGATAAAAATTCATTGTTTACAATTGCATGTTATCAGATCATCTTGTATTGAGATCTTTTGAGTCAATAAATGATACGCCTTCTATCTAGCTTGTATTTTCCATATACATTGAAGATCTAGTATTTTCTATTGAATTTATTTCAATTTTCTGGTAAAGCCGTACTATTCATTATTGCATTGAAAACACAAAAAAATCACAAAACTTCAGAAAACGTCAGAAAACCTAAAAATATCAGTCAGAGCAGTAACAGGGGGAAACCTAGGGTTTCTACAGCTATCATGTCCCCGTTTTTGGATGAGGTCCTATTTTCAAACATGGGTGGCAAAAAGTGAGATCTGGCCGACCTCCTTGGGTTGAAGCCATCATTGCCTATTCATATGAATTCCTTTTCCTAGATTATCAACATGAATTTGGAGTTGAATCTCGAAAGGATTTACAGTGATAAAGCCCTCTATGTAATCCACGCCCAAGTGAGATGACTATTTGCTCCTGGCGGATTCGTGTAATTATTCAGTTCACATTCATTCTAATTTCTAACAGACGTCGTTGCTCAGGTGATAAGGGAGTAGCACCATATTTAGCTGATCAGGCCGAGCCTTCGGCTCTGGCTGTCCTCAGGTTATTTGCACCATTTCAACGAGCTTACAACAATTGGATAAACCATACTTGGACATGGGAAGAGACAATTTCATCACGTGGGGGTATATTAGGCCACGAAACATTTTGCTCAGGCGGATCTCATCGATCCCGGGGGGTTCTATGATTATACTCATAGCCTAGGTGGTTGCATTATGTCATCACACTGGGACTCCTCGATTCATGGACTGAAGGACCATCATAGCAACAGTGTTCCTCTTGGATCTGAGCCCACATGTTCAAGACTCCCCTACTCTGTATACCGGGGTGTTATCGATTACAATGCATTTGACCAAAATATATCATTGTAATTGGCCTTCGCAAGACACTGTTTCCAGGTATGATTCCTTTATAGTTGATTGAGTATAATCTTTGTTTGCTCTTGTTATCAATCGACGCATAACTCATTGTTCCATTTATGAACTGAGATTGATACTACGATATCAGAGAACTAATTACTGTCTGGATTGATTGCGAGTCTATTGATGTGGGATTGTTATAACATTCGGGTTGTAGATACTATGGCCTAAATCGATTGCAATAATAAATCTGTGCGTGGGTACCTTCAGATCTAAGAGCAGTTGTTTAGCTGTGTACTAAATCTCACTGTGTAACAATGTTATGATTTCTCAGCCCATTGTTATATGTCTCTGTATTTGGTTGCTGCATTGATCCCAGTGTATTTCCTTGCATAATCATTTGCAGCGTGATTGGTAAATTCTGTTTAATCAGATCTGAGAATAAATGTTCTGGTGCATTGTAACAGTGTGGAGAGTAGCAATTGTTGTCTTCCCGTTTACTACTATTTGGTGTGAGCAGGTCAGGCACATTACACTTATATTCATATTTTATTTTATTTTTAGTTATTGTATTAATTAGTGTTGACAAACACTTTTTATTAATAATATTAATAGTATCAAATGTGTCTGGAGAAAGGGGACATGATAGTCCTCCCTCAAATTGCTTGACCTCAAGCAATTTCAGATTTGGTTGATAAAAAATCTCCAGTCCTTCCCATGTAGAATCTTCGAGTGGAAGATTCTTCCAACACACTTGGTACTCCATGATGACCCCGTTCCTTAGCCTCCTCTATCTCATGTCAATGATGGCTTCAAACTCCAAAATCAATTTACCTCTATCATCAAGTGGTGACAGTTCCAAAATGGGAGTAATATGTTGTTCGGGCACTCTTTTAAGCTTTTGAGTTCCACTAATCTTGAGTGAAGATTGTCTGTAGTGTTGTAATCTAAAAAACACCATGTTTCCCACCTCGAAAGTCCTCTCCAAATGGTGGCTATTAGCATACATCTTTTGTTGATTTTGGGCCTATTGTAGGTTCTCCTTGAGTGCATTCAAAATGTCTAAGACTTTGTTGATCCAAATCCCTAGCTCTTGGAATTTTGCTATTCGAAATAATCAAATCCACCAAAGATAAATGTATTATATCTGTATTTGTCGGGAAATGCATCTCCCCCCCTCTGAGACACATCTCGGAGACGGAGACGCGTCTCCTGTACCGGTACCGTCTTTAGAGATGCCTCCAGGAGGCTGGAGACTTCCGCCGAAGTTTCCCGAGTACCCTGCCATCTCTCGTTGCTGAAAACAATGTCTCCTGCTAAAATACCTAAAAAATTTAAAAAACTTTAAAGTTTAAGCATTTGAAATTTTAAAATTTAAAGCATAATGTATTTAATGTGTCTAAGAGCAATTAAATTATTTTCACACGTCTAAGAGCATAATGTTTTTGATTAGATAAGCAAGGAAGGGCCCTGATCCCAGGTTACAATAACAGACCAAAAAGAAGTAGAGAGGTGGGAAACAACACCACCAACCAACCAATAAACAACATTAGTTTTAGCACGCAGGCCAATACTTAAAATAGTAACCATTGTCCAACCATTATCAATCGAAAACATTAAGTTTTTGTTGTTTTAATCAGAAATGCAAATTAATAGAAAATTCAACACAATGAACAAGGAACACATAATTTATCCTGGGAAAACCCTCCTCGAGGGAGAAAAACCCAGCCAAAATATCTCTCTTATATATTGAATTTAAAGGAGCAGAAATTTGCTTACAATTTGGCCAAACACAAGGCCGATATGATGCAATAAAGAATCACACCTCACTTAGATGCAAATACACAATTAAATGATCTCTGCTTAATGTTGATTTACTTTATGCAATAATATGATTTGTTGTAGATGCACAAACTCCTTGATAAGTGCGAATGTCTCTTGAGAATAAAAATCGATGATCAAATGAATGAGCATCTCCTTCCATATATACAAAGTAAGGTGCCTCTTCACAAGTGACTCTTCACAATGGTCGGCCTCATTCAAGAACCAAGGCGACTTTTCATCTTGGGTCAGCCTTTAAAATAATATTTATACATCATTTATTATTTCGATTTTGAGAGAAGGATATCTCTCGCAGCTAAAACATCAATAGTTTTTACCATAGTTTACATCCTCGGAATTGGAGAGTAATCGGTAAGCCCAAAAATTTTGACTTGGGAAAAACTCGGCAAATACTCAACAAATACTCGGCAAATGTGTGTGGA
>VDFB02186633.1:25241-43325 GCA_007258455.2 Sequoia sempervirens
CACCCTCTCTCCCACTCTCTTCCAACCTCTTCCACCCTGTCTCCAACTCTCCAACTTTCTCCCACCCTCTCCCATCCTATCTGATGCTCTCTTATTCTCTCCCATGTTCTCCCACTCTTAAATAACTCTTCCACCTTCTCCCACTCTCTCCGACTCTCTTCCACCTATTAGAACAATAAAACTCTGGATATTTTACATGTTGTTCATACTCATAATTTTCCAAATAAGTCCTACCATGAGCATGTTTTCCCCTTTCTGGCCATATAATCCCAAGAAATCCATCTAGGTCTAAGTATTTTACATTATAGTCCATATTGGCATGAGATTATCAAGGTCTCCCCAACCCATAATGCATTCTTGTTAATATACATTTGTTGTTGCCTATGAACAAGACCTCAGGGATGTCACAATGATCAAAATTTACCTACAGGCACCTATCAGAAGAACATACATATTGTCTCAATGACAGAAGATTCATATCAGCCAAATAAAGACTTCGGGGTGAGGTCTTACTGATCGCATTATGTCTCATTGACTAGCTTTGAATGATGTATTGCTAGGAGTTATGTCTTTGGTATGTGGTGTTGCTGAATGATTCATTTCTTACCGACCAGCGATAGAAGGGGTTTGGCAAGACTATATGACCTCATGCCGATAAACCTTCGGTAGAATTCCATTGTTCAATGTCGGTGAGACTAGAGGCACTCAGTGAGAAAAATTCTGAAGCACTTAGTCTTACCAGAATACCCATGATGCATTCTTGTCACTGAGACAAGATCACACTCTTGCCAAGATGCATTTTCTTTTCCTCATTTGCTTTCACCGTGACTCGTGATATCAAAGAGACCTCACATAGACCACATTCTGTTTCACTGAAAGCCCTTTATTCATCCTGTGTGTCGCTATGAACTTCAACTGTCAGGGAGACATTATATAGAATTCTCCTTGTTATACCGAGAGCCCTGAGATCACACATGTTCACCAAGACAACATTACCTTTATACTGACAGAGTCCATATGTATACTGTAGACACCTAAAAATGACCTAGGTCTGCGAGCATCATTTTTACCACTTTCGTCCTGGCATAATTTTGACATTTAATTATGTCCTTGGTCCACATTTGACTATTGATTAAATAATTCATAATTATTTAATTAATTCATGTCACTTATTCTTCATGATTATTAAATAAATAAATTTTATTTATTTATTAAATACGTCATTAATTGTCTAAGTCTTCCCTTAATTAAATAAATTTCTTAATTTATTTAATTTCCCTTTATGTATTTAATTCTTCCTGATTATTAAATAAATGAATTACATTTATTTATTTAATGTCACTAATCATCTTAATTAAATAAATTGATTAATTTATTTAATTAATTAGTCTTATCTACTAAATTAAATAATTAAATTTAATTATTTAATTGCCAATTTAATATTCTTCTCATTTTAAATAAATTAAATTATTTAAAATGTCATCTCAATCTGAACTGTCAATCCATTTTGATAAATAATCTGAAAAAGATTATTATTATCTCACAAAATCATTATTTTGAATTAATTTAATTCAAAATAGTATCTAATCTTCCAAAAATCAAGTAATTGGGCAGATTCTTGATTTTCTAAATCGAATATTCAGTTCAAATCTTATCTTCTTGATTTTTCAAAAATCTTTATTTATTTAATTAATTTCTTCATTTTTTCTCCTCTGTCAATCCGATTGTCTGAGATTTTATTCTGACAGTTCGATTAAATAATTTTCCCTAACCCTAATTAGGGATTCTCAGGTTTAATCTAGACCTCTCATTTTAGGGTCTCATCATCAATTAATCTCGCCCGTTCATTTGAAATGGCATTTTCTATAAAAATGCCATTTTCCTCCCACTTTTGGAGGACACACGCACATGCTAACATTTGAGATTTACGCACATATTATAGGCATTTACTAGCTCACACATTTAAGGCTTCTCATTTTCAATTATTGTCATTGTTTGATCAAAGTCTTAGACATTGTCATAGGCATAGGCATTTAGATTTTTAAGCAAATCCTTCAAGGCTTGTTGTAGGACTTAGACATTTTAGATTTTTCTCGCATAACGAATCTGAGGGCCACATTATCCAGCAAGTAAGAAGGTATTACAAAAGTGAATCATGGAGGTATCGGCGATCAGGTATAATCATTTGGTGTTTTACTTCCCTTGTGTTTTGTAAGGTCTTTGGGTTTCATTGTCATTTATTATTTGTTGCTAACTCTCCTAATCAAACCTAAAAAGAAATCCCTTGATTACATTGGTGAACTCAACTATGTTTTTCTAGTTTTTCATACATTTTTTTGTGTTTTCTACTATTTTGCAGGTACAAGTACGGATCGACACAACTATTTTTTAAAAACATCATGACGCATTTGATGTGTTGCGACACATCCGCTGATAGAAGAGCCGCAATCACCCTGATAAGCCGCAATTGACATCTAGAATGACGCATCAGATAAGTCATGCCACAATTGAAGTACAGAACGATGCATCTACTCTGTCGAGCCCCATTCGACTAGTAAAAAAATAAAAAAATTTGCTTTCATTTTTGACATTCTGATTTTTAGATTTTAGGGTTTTTCTAATTTATGTTTCTTTCCTCATTTTTATGGTCTTCTGATTTCCTGGTTTTTACTCTTGCATGTTATCTAGATTAGATTTTGTGTTACTACTCTTCATTTGTAGCATGTGGCAATCACTATTCGGGTGTCAAAGATCATTGCATTAAGAGACTACTAATCTTTTGTTTGCAGATTTGAATGTCGAAGATAAGATAAACATTGTGCTTGTTTTTCATAGATTAGCAAACATTTTATTTTGGTGCATATAAAAAAGAACACTCATGTCTTCTTTGATTGATTGTGCTTGTGGAATGGTAGGTGAGTATTCTCTCACTTGGTGAAAACCTCATGATCAGAAAACTAGACCCATTCTTATCTGTTATTACCTTGACTTGGTATATCGGAGTATCCTCTCCCCTCGTGCTTTCAGGTGATCTTTGGGTGTAAGAGAAATGGTTACCAACTCTAGAAATTGGGCCTGCCTAGGGATTTCATCACCCCAACATGACTCAAACTAGCAATGGAGCTAAAGCCAAGCTACCCCCGACTGGTATATAAATGTAAACCTTAAGGGAAAACCTAAGGTTGCTTGTGCAGATGTGTCATACGGACGGAGTTGTACTCCCTTAAAACCTTTTGAGCTTAACCTCTTCAGGATGGAGTGCCACCTTAATGGTGATTAATCTCTTGCCCCATGTATGGCCACTCAAACGGGGGTCCCTAACTAAAAACTCTTGTATAGAAAGCCAAAATCCTTCTATTTGCTAGCATAGCACCGGTCGGTGTGAAGGCATCCACACTTTCGTAGTTTGTAGTAGAGGTGATCAGCTCGCCATTGTATTTTCATGGGGGTTAGAAGCTTGGTTGGCCTGAGAAGAGAGTGCACTATAAGGGGGAGCCTTTGTAGCCAAGCTTCTAAATTCACACGCTATAGATATGTGGTTGGTGAAACCCATGTGGAATCTAGTGAATATTGTCATGGCCTAACCTAGGATTGTGCTTATCTGATGTGTGTTTGGTTACATTCAAAACACTGTGTTTGTCAAGTGTCTTTTGGTTCTATCATAGTTTGAAACAAAACATTCTCCAAACAGATCAAAATTTCCATGAAAATGACAAGAAAATCATTTTGAAATTAAAATAAGTCGCATCTGTCAAACTACAACTAATTTTCTAGAATGCAAATGCTCTGTTAAACTACATCTAACACTTAGAACGCCGCATTTGTAGGCGTCGTGATGCATTTGAACACTGAAAAGCCACATTTTCTAAATCAAGTTGCATCTGACAGTCCAAAAGCCACAATCAAAAAAATGAACCACATTTGCTAAATTGTGACGCATTTGTAGCTTCAAATGACGCATTTTCCTATCAAAATTTTAAAACTTCACATTCAACACCTGAGGTCTTCAAATTTTCAACCATTTGTCAACCATTATTTCCAAGGAGATTCTGTCAGAAACCAAACTTGAAATTGCTCAAAGTCTTGACCTTTAGTTTTTATTTGTCACCATAGGTTTCATACTTCATTCCTTTTCATTGCATACATTTGGCATTAGATTATCCCTAGGTTCACATTTTGCATACTTAGGATTAGGCAAATCTTAAGCACACTTTGCAAAGTCATTGTTTTTGAAATTAGGCCCTTTTGGACTATAAGTTGTCAAACCCCTTTTTAGTCATTGTCCTCTTTTGTGAGATTTTTTTCCAACTCAAAAGTCTAGTTAGGAAAACTCACTAGTCATTTAGACCTTGTCACCTTGTCATTTTCAACAAATTCCTTTAGAAATAAAAATAGAAAACAAATTTCTAGCTTAGAAGTGCTTAGATAACCTTGTCTTACATTGCTACACATTGCATATCCTATTCACAAAAATCCAAAAATATTAGTCATTCTAGTCATCATTTTGAACTTAGACTTCAGGTAGTGTCATACTTGCATTTAGTTGTCATTCCCATTTGAGCAATCTCATTTATGGTCAAAACTAGGCTTCAAAAACAAAAGAGACAAATGGAAAACTTTTGACAAGACCCCACATTTACTGTCAACAATCCTCCACATGACCTAAACTGGACCTTTTACAATCCATTTTCCAATTTAGACAATCAACCTCCAATGACAATACAATCCTCATCAAACAGTCCATTCAAACCGTAATTGCAAAAAGATGAAAATGGCCAACTACTTGAGGAAAACTTAGAGGCATTGGCACAAGACCCAGAGGCCTATCAACTCGTTGAAACAATGGTCCGTCATGACAGAGACAGATTCTTAGCTATGCTCTTGAGTGAAGGAGCTAAGTTACCACAAGGATTTGACATTAGCATGCTAAATTTGACACCTCCTGACCCTTCCTGACCCTAATGCCAACAACACACATAACATGTCACATAGTGGTCAACTTCCAAATACTACGAGCAATACTTCCTTTGGGACCACAACGATAGTGCATACCACTCCCAACATCCCAAACACTCCCAACATCCCAAATACCACAAATATCATTACAGTCAATTCCACGACAGTAAATGCCATGGGGGCATCATCAGTCACAACAATCCCCCCTTGACAACTCCATCTACTACCATAAACACAACTTTTCCATATCCATCTAGTGGTATTTCACAAAATCCTTCGGGAGGAGGCACAAGACATGTATTTATCCAAGGACCACAACAAAAAATTAACACGACAACACAATAAAATTTCATTGCCTCCCAAGGTACAAACACAAACGTTCCCCTTGTACAAAATCAACAATTTACACAAGGTGGCCAAATAACACAACCCATGACATCATTAACACACAATAACATCCATGGTCATAACATCCCCCAAATAATGACACACATGGCTGGGGGACACATCCCAACCTACTCATCTAACGTTCATACTCATCAACATGCACCCAATCATAACTTTCAATATCAATTTGCACCCAATCATAACTTCCAATACCAACATGTCAATCTGCACACGTCATACATACCACAACAATCCATACTGTGACAATACACTAATATTCATGCACAAAAAATAGGAACACATGGTGTACCAGGTAATCCAATGTATGAAAATATAAATGACCCTGTGGTGGACGCCCTCAAAACAAGAACGAGGGATGTAGAGAAAACTATCCAAAACATGTACATTTTTGGCAAGAAATCAGAAATATCATATGACCTGAATGTATACCCATTTGACACAAGTTTATACATGCCTCCATTTCCGCCAAGATACGTGTCACCCAACTTCACAAAATATAGAGGAAAGACAAATCCCATTGAGCATGTTCACGAATTTGCAACAAATTGTATGGACATCGCCTATGAACAAACATACTTGATGAGACTTTTTTCTAAAAGTCTAGCAGGTCAAGCCCTTGAATGGTTTTCAACTCAAAAGGATATCCAGACATGGGATGAGTTTAAACAAAAATTCATAAGAAATTATGTGTACAACATCGACATGGATACCTCTATCACTAGCTTGTGCAATCTCACACAAGAGGATGCTAGTGAGACATTTATTCCATTCTTTCAAAAATGGAGAAGCCTCACTAGTCGATGTCACAATGACATTCCTGAAAGGGAAAAAGTCGACATGTTTGTCCAAACACTTCTAGGGCCCCTAAAATTTGCATTGCAAATACATTATTGCACAAATTTCACAGAATTGGTTGAAAGGGGGGTCTAGATTGAGAAATCCCTTATCGCAAAGGGAGAACTGAGATATGGTTCCAAAAACACAAACGTCAATCCACCTGCCAACAAAAAAAAATATTGGGTTAAAAATAAGCATGTTACAAATGACGGTGTTGTCGACACCAAGACTGCAAACACTGTAGGTCCTGTATTGACCCTAAAAGGGGTTCAACAACAAAATAGACCAACAATGACATTGAAACCTCCTCCCAATACTTCTTCAAACAACCAAAGTAGTCAAAAAAATTAGGGACAATACCGTGAGATGAGACAATTTCCTACGGGTTGCACATACACCCATTTGGGTGAACCCATTGAAGAAGTCCTTAAGAAATGCCTCCAACATGGGGTCATCAAACTTTCGGAACCAAAATCATATGACCCAAGATAATTCAAACTAGCATGGTGGAATGACAATGCACTTTGTGAATACCATCAAGCAAAAGGGCATACAACCTCTAACTGTCAACAATTAAAAAACATAATACAAGATCTTATCAAAAGTTGCACCATTGAAGTAGGTGGATCACAATTCACCTCCAATTCAGATCATACTATCCACAAGAATCCACTTAAGGACCATGGTTCTCATAACGCTTCTACTTCAGGTCCACAAAATCAAGCTAACTTCACCTGAGTCAAGTACAACTATTCTGGTGGACCTATTATAAACAATGTCCGAACTAACAACGAATATATCAATACCATTACGATTAGAAGAGCACCCCAATGTAATGCTACTACTTGTAGTGGCAAGGTCACTATACTTGGTCCACCTCTCGCTAGACAAGCCAAAATCACCATACTGGGCCCATATGTTAAATAGACACAACCTGCTCCATCTACTAAACAGCCAAAACCTATCCCAACCACACAGCAATGGAAACCCAAAAGTCAATTCAACCTTATCGACCAACTAGGGAAAACTCCCATGCAAATATCTATCCTTGAGCTACTTCATATCTCTCCCGCACACAAAGAAATCCTAGATAAAACTCTCCTAGAGTCGTCAGTCTCCAAGGACATCGATGTCAATCAATTTGAAACTATGGTGGGATATCTCACTATGCCACACCATGTCACCTTCTCAGATCAAGATTACTCATCACATAAAACCAACCACAATGATGCATTACACATAGAAACTTTTGTCCACAAGCACAAAGTTAGACAGGTTTTAGTAGATGGTGGAGCAGGGTTAAACATATGCTCCCTCAAATTGGTTAATGCTCTAGGGTTCTCTGATGCATGCGTAGACCCGACAAAAAATATAGTGATCAAAGCATACGATGATGAGGAACGCTCTTCATGGGGCGTTATCTCTCTCCCTATCAGAGTGGGACCGGTCATTATAGACACAACTTGCCAGGTCCTAGATTTGGAACTACCATATAACATCTTACTTGGTCATCCATGGATTCACGCCTTAAAAGCTGTTCCATCTACATACCACCAATGCCTAAAGTTTCCATTTGATGGCACAGAAGTAATCATATACAGAGACCTTGACCCTTTCCAATATTGTACAAACTTAAGGGGTATCTCCAAAAAATGAGTATCTATTAACTGAGAAGCACCTGGCTCCTCATCATCCAAGTATATCGACCCTTCCACACTCATGTAATCTTCCACATCTACTCCATCCATGTCTTCCGCCATACCACCACCTTCCACCAGCCCTAAGACTGAATCAACTGTCAAAATCCAGGACCTTGGCTGTGGGGAGTTCAAACTAAATATAGCATACAACATAACGACAATACCCACAGCTCCAAAGATATATGGTCAGCCATGTTTCAGAATGGAACCTCAAGAAACCTTCAATGTTCCACCGAATACAGCTTTTATCAAGTGGGGAGACATGAGTGAGGAAGACCTTGCTAACATCACAAGATGGATCTATAAGGATACTGTCACACTACCCTTGTTACCAGTTCAAAGATATGGCAAAGGTTATGATATAATGAAGGCCAAAGGCTACGATGGTACTAGTGGCCTAGGAAAAAATAAAACTGGTCGAAGGGAACCCATAGAAACTTTTCAGATTCCAAAGCATCTTGGATTAGGGTTTGGATCACCCGATAATGATGATCGACGTACCTCTGGACTTTCAAATGAGTGAGTACATGCTTCAGATAGTGTCGAGACTACTAGGGAAACCCTCACCGATACAAACTCCCATGAGTGGGAATTTGGCTTAGAATGATCCCTAAGTGACTGTTGTCTTGATGATTTGTTTGTCGAACCAGGAGAATTTACCTCTAAACAACGGTTTTGGCAAACATTGAAAATTGAACAGTCACCAAATAGTCAAAGTCCTACTACCACCTCCCATGCCGTACAACACCTATCATCTAAACCCCATCAGTCCAATCCATCCGAGGTATCAGACAACATTGACAACTAGGGCTCTAAAACCTTCACTCCCTATTTTGACAACGAATATGACACTAGTGAAGGAGAATATTGGATAGAGTCTGATGTCGAGTTGGATGATGATAGTTTCATATACAACATCATAGAGTCTGTCTACATGCTGTTTGCATCCTCACCACAATTTACTAGCATTGACGATGGAATCTCCTTAGTTTACCCTAAGCTAGTCAATTGGGACCAACAAGGACCGCCAGTGCTAGATACATTTCATAATGATGAGGCAATTGCTGAATTTATGGGACTGAGAGAAGGAATACCCAATGGGGACCACAAATCAGGATTCACCATTGATTTAGACTATATGACATACTTTGGCAAGACTGCTTCATCCTCTAGTCGCAAAAGTAAAAGTAAAAACAAAGTAAAAAATAAAACGTCTCTAGGTGAAAACCGAAAGGCACCTCTTGACGATAAAATAGTAAAAATAAAGGACGTATCTATGGGTGAAAACCTCTCTGAGGTGCCCAAAGATGGAGGACTGGACTTTCTCCCTGTACAATAGGAGAAATCGGCTATGCTTATTGAGGACACAATAGAGGATAACATTTCTCCCTGTACAACAGGATAACTGTAGAAGACCCCAAGATGGTCCTATTTGCTGCATCATTGACTAATGAAGAGAAACTAGAATTTCATAAATTCTTTACAGAACGAAAAATCAATTTCATGTGGTCCTATGCTGACATGCCAGGATTGGACCCAGAACTAGTTCTGCATCATCTACCACTATTACCTAATGCTAAACTAGTCAAGCAGAAGTTGCACAAAATGCATCCCCAAGTTGCCCTATTGGTGAAGGCCGAGTTAAAGAAATTGTTAGATGTTGGATTCATAAGGTCTATTAACTATGCTGAATGGATTTCTAATCTGGTCCTAGTCACAAATCCAAATGGGTTGATCCGTATATGTATAGACTTTCAAGACCCAAATAAAGCATGTCCAAAGGATGACTTTCCCTTGCCAAACTTTGACATCATAGTGGACCTTACAGTAGGATATGAGATGCTATCCCTCATAGATGGTTTCTCCAGCTATAATTAAATCTGCATTTCTCCTTAATATCAACACAAAACAACATTCACTTGCCCATGGGGTACATACTATTGGAACATCATGCCCTTTGGTCTCAAAAATGCAGGTGCCACATATTAAAGGGCTATGACCATGATCTTCCATGACATGATGCACAAAATAATGGAGGATTATGTAGATGACCTCTTGGCCAAATCAGCAACAAGGAAAGATTATTTGAAGGTACTTGACACAATTTTCAAGAGACTTGAAGAGTACAAAGTTTGATTAAACCCTAAGAAGTGTGTTTCTGGCGTCACATTAGGTAAACTCTTGGGGTACATAGTTTCCTGAAGAGGCATAGAGGTTGATTCGGAAAAGGTCAAAGAAATCATAGACATGCCTCTACCCAGAGGAATTAGTGAACTTAGAACTCTGCAAGGCAGAGTACAATCTATCCGGTGTTTCATAGCCCAATTGGCAAATAAGTGTCATCCATTTCAGTATCTATTGCACAAGGGTATCCCCTTTGTATGGATGAATAAATGTCAAGAGGCCTTCTAGCAAATCAAAGATTACCTACTGTCAACACCAGTCCTCATGTCTCCTATTCATGGAAAGCCATTAATTCTATACATCTCGACTACTAGTTCAGCACTAGGGGCATTGTTGGCACAAAATGATCAGGAAGGAAAAGAAAGAGCAATCTATTACATCAGTCGCACACTGATAGGGTATGAGTTGAACTACACATACATTGAATGCGCATGCCTCGTTGTTGTCTTTGCATCCCAAAAACTACAACACTATATGCTCAGTCATTAGACACAACTGGTCACCAAGATTGATCCACTGAAGTATCTCTTAAGTCTGGTGGCATTAATAGGTCGGCTGACAAAATGGGTCATGATACTAAGCGAGTATGACATACAATATGTCATGCATAAGGAAATAAAAGGGAAAGTAATAGTAGATCAGCTGGCAGATGCACCAATCCAAGTCACTCATCCATTAGTAACTAATTTTCCTGATGAGTCCATTTTTCATGTAGAACTGACGACACCATGGAAGCTATATTTTGATGGGTCTCATACTGGTCATGGCTCAGGCGCTAGAATCTTGTTTATCACACCATAGGGGGATGCAATTCCTAAGTCATTCAAGATTGCTTTCCCTTGTACAAATAACATTGCCAAATATGAAGCACTAGTCACAGGTCTCAAGTTGGCAATCAAATAGAAAATTCAAATGTTTCTTGTATTCGGGGATTCCCAGCTTGTGATCAACCAAGTGAATGAGGACTATGAAACAAAGGATGAGAAGTTTCTTCCCTACAAGAGGATGGTGGATACTTTCCTGACATACTTTCAATTGATTTCTTTTGAACAAATCCCTAGGGCATAGAATAAGGTAGCTGATGCAATGGCCACTATTAGTTCTCTCTTGGACATCCCTAAAAATGTGTCACAATTTGAGTTCTTAGTATAATAGCTCTTGATACCGACGTATGATGTCCTAGAATCAGAAATGGTTTGTGAAATTGTTGGTCCCAACTCTCCCTGGTATCAGGACATTTACGACTACCTAAAGTCTCAAACCCTTCCACTGAACCTATCCAATAACCAAAGGAAGTCCTTCATTCAAAAATCTGCAAGGTATGCCATTGTCAGTGACACCCTTTACCGCCGTAGTTTTGACGATACCCTCCTTAGATGTCTTGACACCGACGAAGCATGTATGAACTTACGAGAAGTGCATGACGGTATATGCAGATCTCATACAAGTGGCCCTACTCTGGCTAAGAAAGTAATGAGACTCAGGTATTATTGGACGACAATGGAAAAAGATGAAATTGAATATGTCAGGACTTGTCACAAATGTCAAATTCACAGTGATTTGGTCCATGCTCCAACACAAAAACTTTGACTAATCACTTCTCCTTGGCCCTTTGCTCAATGGGGACTTGATCTCATGGGTAAGATTCATCCAACCTCATCCAATGGCCACAAATTCATTATTACCGCCACTGAGTATTTCACAAAGTGGATTGAAGCCATCCCATTGACATATATTACCGGAAAACAAATATCGAAGTTCATCCTTAACTACATCATTTGACGATATGGCCTTCCACAATCCATCATCACTGACAACAGACGTCCGTTTAAAAATCAAGACGTACGTGAGTTATGTGAGCGATTCCATATCCAACACCACTTTTCATCTCTATACTACCCACAAGGAAATGACCAAGCTGAGGCATCCAATAAAACCATTGTCAAAATTCTCAAAAAGACTATCAATGACGATGGCCATGACTGACACATACAACTCAACCCTACTTTGTGGGCTTACCAAACTAGCATTTGTACACCTATAGGGGCCACCCTGTTTGCTCTAGTCTTTGGCCCTAAGGCCATCTTACCCATTGAGGTCGAAATTCCTTCACTATGAGTTTCCCTGAAGGGTCTAACTAATGGAGAGGAGTACCGACAATCACGCTTGCACGAGCTGGAAATGCTGGAGGAAAGAAGACAAAATTCACTGAACCATCTCCAAGCATATCAGAACTGTCTTTGTCATAGCTACAATAAAAAGGTTATGGTCAAAAAGTTTGACATTAGCGATCTAGTTCTCATTATGAACCCCAAGAATGAAGCAGACAGAGAAAAGCTAGGAAAATTTGAACCAAATTGGCTGGGTCTATACATTATCATATCTTCTTTTGGTTCTGGAGCTTATCAGCTGGCAACTCTAGATGGAGAACAATTGATATAGCCCATCAACAGTTTACATCTCTAAAGGTTCTACACATAGCATTAGAGGATGGAGCCACAAACCATAAAATACAAAAAAATTGAAAAATTAAAAAATCGTCACCCTAATGAAAACCTGGCAAACAGGCATCTTGGTGACACCAAAAAAATTAAAAAGTCAAGAAAAATAGTAAAGAGAAAAATGATTCGTTCAATAGTGAAAACTTGACAAACAGGTGCCATGCGTAATCAATCATTGCTCTACCATCTACTGTCACTTTGTCTAACTTGGCCTAGGATGAAAGGTATTTTCACCATTATTCCGCAAATTGCCACCACATACTACCCTACCTATCATAGTAGATAAATGATTGACATCAAGTCTTGACAATTGTCCATCTAGTAAACCAGCAGCATCCCATCCATATTCCCTGCAAACGGCTAAGTCTTGGACCTGACTGAGGGAAAAACATTTATAATGAAACTATAGTGGATGTCACATATGATCTTGGAAATTGGCAAAAAGTCCTGAAAAAAGACAAAAAAAAACATTAGAAAAAAGTCCTTAAAAAATGGACAAAAACATTGGCAAAAAGTCCTGAAAAAAGAAAAAATATTGGCAAAAAGTCTTGGAAAAAGACAAAAAAATCACAAAAGGTCCTAAAAAAGGACAAAAACATTGGCAAAAAGTCCTGAAGAAAGACAAAAACATCACAAAAAGTCCTAAAAAAAGATAAAAACACGCAAAAAATCCTTAAAAAATGACCAAAAACATTGTAATGAGTCTGGAAGAAAGACCTAAAAATCATAAAATGTCCTAAAGACCATAAACAAAAACATCAAAGCTTGAAAAGCACAAACACATTGTCATCTCTTGTCAAAGTCAGTCATATCAATGGAGTCTTTGTCATTGTCGAACTATGTTGTCTCTGCGCACTTGCTACGTAGGCAAGACTCACATTTTGAGTCCCTAAGACATTAAGTCAGTCCTTTTAGGTTTGTCAAAATAAAATCATGATGCAATCTTTGTTCATCAAGACAAATTCATTGGTTGTGTTGAACTATGAGGTTTCTAAGTATATGACGTAGGAAAGGCTATCTGTTGATGAGCCCCCGAGGCCACACTAGGTCAGTCCATTAGGGTTCATGGCACTACACTGGCACACACGTCAAAAGTCTTCAATCAATTTCCACATGGGAAAACTCCTAAAAACAAAGTAAAACAATCATTTATTCAGCATGGCAATCTCATCAGCACATCACTCATATCATCAAGGCAATATCGGCATATGGTCAAACACAAGTCAAACTCGGGCAAAGCAAGTCAAATCATCATAGTCGATCAAACTGTCAAATTTTTGTTAGTCTTCAGATGAGTCCTTTTGAATGATAACCTCTGTCATTTATGCCTTAGGATGTGTCCTTCCTAGGCATCGTCATCATCATTCGACATTTTGAGTGATCCTCTTGACATCTAAAGATCACTCCTCATGACATCAGTATTCTTCAGATGTGTCCTTCTGAAGAACCAACTCTGTCATTTATGCCTTAGGATGTGTCCTTCCTAGGCATCGTCATTATTTTGAGGGACCCCTTATGACCATTAGAGATCAAATCCTCTTGTCATCGACATTATTCAAGATGTGTCCTTCCTGAATCCACCAATTCTTAACATTTTCCAAGGTCATCAAAATTTTAAACATTTCGACACCTTGACATTATCAAACATGGCATCTTGACATCAGAACAATGGATTTCTAGACACACTTGGAAAACACTCGACAATTGTCTTTTAGTTTTTATCATGATATTTTTTTTTCAGCAAGATCCAACTAAGCAGGATTTAGAGAAGTAGCGACGTATCATGTCAATTGACACACATGACTAATAGTTTCTCAGTGAGGTCCTGATTTTGGGATTTAGAAAAACAATGACATATCGTGGTAATGACTCTTTTTTATATTTTGACAATCATGCTACTAGTTTCTCAAGGATGTCCTAGAAACAGGATTTAGAGAAGAAATGACGTTTCATGATTTGTCTTTTTCCTTTTTCTGCATGTGGTTGATTATGGAAAAAAGACTGGGGCAAGAACGCTCCTAGTATGAGTCATGATCATCCTTGTCTATGACTGTTTGTCTTATGTAATGGTATGACCTTGCACACCTTGATCTATGTCATATCATGGTGTTTCTTGGCCATTACAATAGTCTGCCCAATGATGATTAAGAGCAATAAATATTAAAAGTCCTAGAATAAAGTTTTGAAGGATTTGGCCTAGGAATTAGCATGCATTTCTGTCAGTCTCATGTCTTCTCCTCTTTAGTCTAATCATCTTCTCTCATTAGTCTCGTCATCTTCTCTTGTCCATCCCACGATGATATCCTATGACATCCAAAAACATAAGTGCATACATGATCATATAAACATTGCATTAGGTCCATACATACATCATTCATGGCATTAAATCATATAAACATTGCATTAGGTCCATACATACATCATCCATGGAATTAAATCATATACATAATCACAAGCATTGCATTAACATAATCATATAAATAAGCATTGCATAATCATGGCACCAAAATCACAAATAAGCATCATATCACATACATGATACATCACAAATCATACATCATACATATCATAATACATAAAGCAAAGAGCATCACATAACACATGTAGGCCACATCATATAGTATCATCTCAAAAATGTACAATGTCACAAGATGAAGTTGGGAGATATCCCAAAAATGGAGCTCATAGGCTCAAATAATATACATAGTGTGTCATAATAACAAAATGCCCCTAGGGTAGACTCTCATCATCCCCTCGTGGTGAAGAATGTGGCAGTGTAACTCTGTCACTGGTACTGAAAAATAGGAGGAATTGTTGCAACCTCTACCTATGCCACTAATGGAGCTGCAAAGGATGGTGTCATCTCAACTGTAAAGAACATCTGTGATGTCACTGCTACCTGACTCTGAGCAGTAGATGGATCACCAACTGGTGGTTGTACCTGTGCTGATCTCTATACTGAACCAGTCAACCTAGGACTAGGAGTATGTCGGTGCAAATGATGTGATCTGTGCCCTAAAGTGTGCCCTGTCAAGGTAGACCCTCTTATGCTGGTATGACTCCTGGTACCACTGCCTGTCCTCGACTGTGACTAGGACAAGGTAGGATCTCACCGCTCTGGTGGCACTGCCTACTCATATAGTGTCCTATACTGTCCCAGCCTCGTACTCACCTTGGCAAGCTCACGAGCCATGTCGCCCATAGGCCCTATGCATAATGCTATGAAATCGGTACACCACTAAGCTGCATCCTGCTAGCGAATCACTACCTGATCCCGCTCTACCTCGGCTACCTCCAGTTCTGACTGTAATGACCTGACCTGGGCAATACTTGCATCCAGTCTCTACTGTAGGTATGCTACCTGCTGATCTATTGTGGCATCCTGCGGCAACCCTGAAGTGGACGGTATCTCATCCTCCCCCTCCATCTGCCATCTGAGGAGTCTCTCAGCCTCATCCATGGCATCATCCTCCTCATCATCATCATCAGCCACATCCTCATGCCTCCCCTCCTCTGTCTCCTCCTATCCTCCCACCTCTGTCTCCTCATGTCTCTCCTCCTTAGCCTTCTCCTTTTGTCCACCCACCTCCTCCTGTCCTCCCACTGCCACATCCAACTCCTCCTGCTGACCTCCTACTGCCACATCTACCTCCTCCTATCCACCCAGCTCCACCTCCTCTTCTCGTCTCTCCTCACCCTCTCCCTCATGTCTGGTCTACTCCTCTCTCTCTCTCCCTCCTCACCAACCTCGAGGATGGCATCTAAGGCCACCCTCGCCACTCGAGGGCATACCCTTTGGACCTGTCTCTGCCCATCCTGCCATCACCTTTGTCCGTCTCCGCCATCAAACCTAACCCTGCATCCATCTCTACCTCCATCCCCACCCCTGCCTTTTTCTCTACCTCTGTCTCCACCCATCCCTCCATCTCTACCCCTGCCTCTACCTCTACCACCTCACCTGACTTGTGGCACCCACAGAATAACTGACTATCTATCCACTGGTGCTGGCCCATCCAAATCTATTAAAGGCACTAGCCTATGTGTTTGCCACCATAAATCATAAGCTATAGTTGTACCTAGATCTGTTGCTCCTCCCCTCCAACCCCAGGCCTGGGCTACTAGCTCATCTATCTGCTGCTCTGTTAATGCCACAGGGATAGCTAGCCCCCATGCGTACTCCCTGGATGATCGAGCATACTCCGTTGTCCCTACAGGCACATCCTGCTACTCTCCAAACTATCTCAAAACATGCTGCGACAAATACATCTCAATAATCAGGGACGTCTGCACTGTTCAACCAATTAGGTACCTGAACCGCCTGCACAGAATCAAGTGTTCATCCTCGTCATCCCACTGACCACAATCTCAGTACGGCCTCCAGATAAAGGATATCATCATGTCGATACGATGCTGCCACCACCTTGTCTTGCCCATATGGGTCTGCTGTAACGCACTTGCATAATAGTATGCATAGGGCATACCATCGGCCAACTATGGTCTCTCAATGGGAGGTTGAAATATCCCAATGTGCTCCCAAGCCTAGATCATCATCAGGGTGATCCCACAGGAGATGCTCTCTCCTCTCCTATACACAACATCATGTAGCTGGTGATAAAGTGTCCCCAACAAACAAGGACCCCAAGCATAAATAGTCCTGTCCCACCTCATGCCCACCAGGACGTCTCCCTAGCCAATAGGAAACTTGTGTCCCCACCAGTCGGGAACCAAAATACCTACAATCATAGTCGCCAAGAAGGCATCGAGCATCCATAGTGCTCCACCACGAACTCCCATCGGATCTTATAGCCTTGCATCCCCAGTCTTGCACCCTGATCTCGATAGTAGGCACGAAAAGTCTGGTCGCCATGCCGAGGGTCATAGACGATCTACTCCCCACGAATTGGCACTCGCAAAATACAGTAGACATCCTCTAAGATGATGGTAGCCTCACTTGTTGGCAGGTGGAAGGAGCAGGTCTTTGAGTACCACCACTCACACAACATCGTCAATAGACCCCTGTTCGCCTGAATGGTGGGCACGAATGCAGCATAGAATAAACCTAGTTGCATCAATCATTGCCGCTCTCGCGGGCCCAACTGATCAGCAAACTGAAACATCATCGCTCTGCTCTTGTGAGTATAAATAGGGGCAAGTTGCCTCTACAAAAAACAAATCAAATCGTCAAATCACATTGAACAAATTGATAATACTATCAAAAACATCTAAGGTCACGGAAACATCAAAACAAGTTCTATTCAAGATATAGGAAATTGCATCGCAACAAAGCAATTGCATCACGAAAAGTCAACTGCATCTTTCCAAACATTAGATGCGTCGCAATTGGTCAATTGTGTCACATTATCACACTCGCGTCATGAAATTTTGCAATTGCATCGTAACATGGTGAATGCGGCATGCCTTGGCAGTTGCATCACTCAAAATAGCGACTGCATCTCAAAATGGTGATTGCGACATTCCAATAGTCAAATGCGACTTGA
>VDFB02186636.1:0-13445 GCA_007258455.2 Sequoia sempervirens
AGCAAAGAAAAACCAAGAATCTAACCTTTTGAAGATGGATTTGCGCGAAATCGGATATCTGATTTGGAGAATGAAGTTTTCACTATGCGCTCGCAGTTAAACAAATGTGAAATGAGTTTTAATCAAGCGAAATGAAATATATATGTGTGTCACAAATCGGATATCTGATTTGGATTAGATATCTGATTTGGATCAGATATCTGATTTGGATCGGATATCTTATTTGGATCGGATATCTGATCCAAATCAGATATCCGATATGGAAATCTAGGTTTGGGCTTTGCTTCGGTAGTGTGTACTGACACCCAAGCCACATAAAGTTAACTCGGCATTTTCACGTTTTTGAGTTGATGAAACACGTAATTTTTTCTCCATTGCCACTTTTTCGCATACCATGATCCTGCACATACCCATATAGTTTTTAGATGATTTTGAATGAAATTAGAATAAAAAATGCAAGCTATATGAGCTTTCACTAATGCAAAATTTGAAACCCTAGAATGTAAATTAACTAGTGCAAATCCTAATGCAAGCCAAATCTAGGATGATAATGCACTCCAAATTAGAATTATGATGTTATAAATGCAAGTTCACCAAAATGAATCCAATAATTTTGTCACTTTGACTAGGGTTTAAGACCTAGAAGGACAAAACTCTTTGTTTCACTCAAGAAAAAACCCTTGAGATCTCAATACAAAAGAGAAAGAGATCTTGCAAGAGGGTTGTTCTAAGGGTTGAATATGATCTAATAAGGGGTTCACCACCAAGTTTTGACTTGGAAAAGATAATGAAATGCAAGATGCAACACTAAACCCTAATTGAATGCAAATTAACACTAAATGACCTAGAAAAGGAATGAAATGAAATAGAAAACTGAGAACCAGAAGGTGTGCACTTGGGAAATTGGAGGTGGCCAAATGGGGGTCTAAATCACTAGAAATTATGCTTTTACTGTTGATTGGGACTCATTCGCCAAGCTATGAAAATCAGTCCAATTTTTGGAAAACTATGCAGGAACATGAATCTAACAAAAGGGTATCCAAATCTGCAAAAACCTAAAAACTAACTGGAACTGGGACTCATTCACTAGAAGTTGTGAATCAATCCAGTTGGGATTTTCTGAAGCTTCAAAGGTTGATCCTACGCTTCTCTATCTGCTTTGTTCTTCCCTAGTGATTTCTAGATTCAAAACCCTAATTTGCAACTTGTAGGTCTTCTCCAAGGTTCTCCAAGGCTTGATGACAACTTTGAATGATTTGCAACTTTTCTCCAATCTTTCTCTAAGGAAATATGCAACCTAAACCTACAAATCACATACAAAGGAGAGGGAAAAACGTTGTGGGGTTAGTGGATAGGGGTTTTCTAAGTGGTCAAACCTCGTTTTGGAAATCAATCCTTGAAATCAAATCAAATAAAAATGGAGAATGATGAATGAACAAATAACAATGTTGCAACTCACCAAACCCTAGCAATAAGGTGTTACAAACATGCATGTAATGGCTCCAATGGATGTAGACTTTGACTCTTGCTTTAATGATGTTGATCTTGAATGAAATGCTTACTTGAACCACAAAATCCTACACCACAATTGTTAGCTCAAAAATAACATGATGCATGAAATCCTTGACATGATGATTGATGCTTGAAGAATGCTCTAAAATTCTTGATAAACTGCTCTTGAAGACACTTCAATGCTCTTGAAGAATCTTGTGAACACTTGATTGCTTGTTAGATTGATAAGTGAAAATATGAATGAAAGAATCTTGTATTTATACTCAATTATGCAACAATTCCCAAAATTACAACACTACAAGCTGACATCAGATCTATGACAATAAAATCCCACCATAATTTTGAATTAATTTTGATTTTGGGCCACAAAAGACTCATTCTTCCAAGATGGTGAATGAGTCCCATATGGCATAATGTATGGGACCAAAAAACAAAAGTGCTTAGAAACGTGTAAAAATAGGTTTGAGACCCAAAAATCTAGGTGGGAATCATTCACCCAAGGTGGTGAATCAATCTCAGATCACTAAAGCTAGGCCACACAAGCTAGAAACACTTGAATTATGATTTTCTAATGATTGGTGTCGGGATTATCCTCAAAAAGATGCATAAAATGAGACTTGTGGATGCAAAATAGGGCCAATCATAGCATAACAAAACCCAATTATTATGAAAAGCCTAGACAAGTGTGAAAGTGGGTCACAACACTTTACAACACTTAAAATAAGGCAAGATTAAGATTTAAAAGAGGTTAATTAAGTGTAATTAATTAATAAGATCTTAGAAAAGTGTGAAAGTGAGTTACAACACTTCACAACACTTTAGAAAGGTACCATTTAAATCTATTAGTTCACAAGGGCCCAAGACTTATTGTGAATGTGTCAACCACATTACAACACTAAATCAAGGCAACAATAAGCCCAAAATTCACAAGGAGGGCCCAAACAAGTGTGAAAATGTCTCAACGATATTTTTCAACACTACAAAAGGTCATGCAATTATTAATACACTCACAAAATAATTAACATAAAACATGAAATAATCTTACATGATGTATTTCTAACATGAATATTGACTAATGAAAGTGTTATAAATGATTGCTTATTATATTCTTAAATTTCCTTGATTGCTTTTTAAGATGCTCAATTGCTCAAAATTTCATTAGGTGTTCAAATGGTGAAAAGACTTATCTTTATATGTATTTCTTCATTTCCCACAATAATTATTTTGAAAAGTTGATAAATAAATTTAAATTTGTGAATATAAAAATGCCAACAATAAAATATTAAAAAATGGGTCTAAGTAGGGTGGTCAAGGCAAGGGTGGCCTACACCAAATCTATTCTGGAATTTAAGTTGTTAAGCAAATAATTAACTTTAATTCCCTAACTTTTCCTGATTTTTGAAAAATGATAAAAGGGAAAATAATAAGCATAATTAGGTCCAAGCATATAAGGGGGATCCAAACATAATTCTAAATTGTGAAGGTTGATAATTTATGATGCTACACATAGTTTCATCCACATTAAACTCAATGAAATATAAGAGTTAATAATAGTCATGTTATGCTCATCCATAGACCTTCTGACCAATAATAATAACATTGATAAACATCTACAAGTTTATTAGCTATAATTCCCTTACTCATTCTTAGTGAGCTTTACATTCAACCTTTATTTTTAATAACATTACCTTCTAAAGTATCAAGTAATCGACATTAATAATCAAATTTATATTTAATCCCAATAATTAACAATATGATATTGATTTTAACATATTAAATATTAAATTCCCTTGTTTGCATCAATAAAGGTATTAGAATACTATATCATTTCTTAACTTTCCACTAGTGATTTATTCTTTTGTGAATAAGGATTGTATCACAATTTCATCAATCCCTACCATAATGCATACTAAGCTTTCCATTAGTATAATACAATCATTTTTATATTGATAGCATGTGGATAGATTTGCACTGAAAATGAAATGGTGTTAAAATGTATTTTTTACTAATTAACTAATTGTACGAGGATACAATAGAGGTGGAGATGGGATGTCGTTGATTGTATATATTTAATTATATATTATTATATTCTTTTACTTTAGATTTTAAATATGTTTTTTCTATTTTATATATATTTGCAATAGTACTTAACATCCTTTAAGTAGTTTACTTTTCCATCCCTCAAATACTAATCTCAAACTTTTAATAATAACTATATAAACAAATTATATGACGAAACTATAAACCATAATCATCTAACAAGAAAGCATGCATACAAATGCACAATTGACATCAAAATTGAACCCAATCATATGTGTAGACAAAATCCAATATAATTGGAAAAAGAGTAACACATGTTGTAGGTTGCAATATACATCTTATTTCTCCTAATGTTCACTAAACTCTAAATCAACAAAACCTTCAACATTAATCAATGTGTTCCTTTCTCTTAAATAATGTAAATATTGAGATTTAGAGGAAAAATATAAGAGACAAAATGCACCATTTCAAAATTTTAATATTATTGAGAATGAAAAACACACTTTAAAATAATTCTATTAATAGATCAATTTAACATACATGGACCTTATCACAATTTAGAACACAAAAATGGAAAGTTAAAATTTGATGTAAAATACACATTATATTGATAAAAATTAAAGTAGACATGAGACCAACTAAACAATAGAAAGATAGATTGATATAATAGTGAACTTCAACATTTCTATAAAATGGTGGGTTCATTGCACCATTTTTGTACCTAGATTTGGAGTGGGACTTCAACCTGCCATTGGTGAGGAACAAATATGGAATTGGAGTGATAAACTAAATTTTTGTATCAATTATCATGGAGTTGATCAACAAACTTTAGGTGATATGTTCATAATGAAATAGACTGATGTATTTTATGCTCCTTTTAGACAGACGCGCTTGAATCATTTATGCAATGCAACGTTCAAATCACAAGTCAAAAGCTAACAAAGTACTACCGATTTATTCTGCTTGGCTTTAAATTAAGAAAAAAAAATCAATCAATAATTTATGTTTGAAATGAACCAGCTCACAAAAACCCAACTGTCCAACTGTAAGACAAATGTTAAATATATATTAAGAAAACTCATATCTTATAAATTTTTCATTTTTATTTTATAAAATTGAAATAAAATGTCACAACAATTCATATCAAAGAAATTATTGACTACAATATTCAAGTTACGTAGAGCTCTCAAAAACAATTATAATGGCCACCAAATGCAGGCGAGCATCTTATTTAGAGGAAGACATAATTGTAAATAGTGTTTAATTGTGCATAACTTTATTACATGGGAGTGGTAGAGTTGCAGCATTGATGGAAATTTTAAAGCTTTGAATATGATTGTCAAGTGGCAAAAAAACATGCCTAAGTTGATGGGGAAATTTCTAGCCTCACCCCTATATACTTAATTAACATGAGAATCCTTCACCCAAAGAATATCTAAATAGCTACTTCTAAATAGGATTGAGCTCCCTTGTAGTTAAAATAGTCTATACATGTACTAGACACAATGATTTTATCACATACATTGAAACAAGGCATATGCATATTGGATTCTCAAACTTGGTAGATAATTTCTCTAAATAATTCATGGATATGATTTATGAAAGATCATATAAATAAGATACAATAAAAACATACATGGTCTTATTCTATTGAATTAGTTCGATGTGCTAGGATGGTCTTTACTAGGAACAAGTTCTTTGAACTAACTCTATATAGAATGGTCCCAATTATGAAAATACCAAATATGGCTCCATGTGGGATTGTAATATAATAATGTTTAGTGATATCAAATATCATAATCCTATTATATAATGGCATCAGGCCAAATAATAATCATTTGAACTTTGAAAGCATATCACAATAGTAATAATTTTACTCTAAGAATGGGCAATACCCAAGTCATCCAATAAATTTTTGGCAGCTCACTACATCCATTAGACATACACAAAGATACACACCCAATAATAATATTTATTATTATCCTTTTGATTCTATTTATGTTATGGTACAACCTTGTATTCTTATAATAGTCATTTTCGTGAACTAGATAATAATTGCATTTATCATTTGTATTAAATATAAATTCAATGGTTAGAGACGATATATTAGGAGGTGTTATACAACAATATTACAATATACTAGGCTCAATTAAGTGAATACTAAACAAGTAAGATAATTGTAACAAAATATTAACATAAATTAGTATTCTATATAACATATTTAATTAATTTACAATGATTGTAGACACCTAAGCTTGTCCATACACGAGCACACTTAACTTTATCCCATCCTACCCAATCCTTTACCTTTATCTCCTACTTTCAATTAAATAAATTTAATAGATTTCTAACCTTATCCCCCAAACCCTCCAACTAAATCAATTACTTTTATATCTACTTAATTTATTTAGACTAACTTTCATTACCATTTCCCCTAATATTTAATTCCACCTCACCTTCAATCAATGTTCATTTAATCCTTATGACCATTGAATCCATCTACATGGATGAAGATCTAAACTTTCCATCATGTGAAAAATGTCTCTATCAACCCTTCCTCCCCTTCTCCCCATTGCTTACACATGTGTGAGCATGCAAATGTTACTTCACAACCATCCTACTTCTTAAACATGTCATAAGGTAGTCATCCTACTTCCTTCACTTGTCTCTTTCATGGGCACCTGCCATTCTCATGCTTCCAACTTGTGATACTTGTCACAAGGCTAAGCTCTCAATCCATTACCTCACTTTCATTCAATCCTAGCCATCCATTACACATGGAATTTTGACCCTCCATTTTCAACATCAAGAATATATAGATTGGGGCTTTGCTCTCATCTTGAACATTCACTATGATAATATCCTTATATTATTATTTTATTTACCTATCAATCATCATCTCAACATCATGTTGTTAGTTTGAGCAGCCACATTGCACCCTAAACATCAAAATGAAAAAATCAAGCAAAAAAAGGTGCATTTACTTCAGCTACATCAATGAAATGAAAACATAAAATACAAGGTAAAATTAATCATTTGTATCTATTTATCTATTTATGTCTTTCATCATTTCACCATATTCAATGATACTATCACATACCTAAACCAAATAAATAAGACATCAATATAATTTATACAAATATAACAATAGTAATACTATCAAGCATTCTCTTTTAATATCAATGCATAGTTGATTAACATTCTACTATCCCCATAATAGTAAATTGAAATCTATTCATTGACTTTCAAGTAAACAAATGATTTAATTAATGAGTAATTTATATTTAAAATGAACCAATTAACAAAAACAACTGTACAACTGTTGCAGAGATACAAGGAAACACTGAAAACTACAAATCAAATACCAAATATTTATGTGGTAACCTTTCTCTTTGCAATCAAGCCATTCACATAGTTTCAAATGAAGTGGTCTAATTGCTGGAGAAGGAGAAGGTTTTTAAGTAGGAGATTAGATAGTCTCTAGTTTTGAACATTGATACAATTCATTAAGTTATTACATTTATATAAATAATAAATTGATATATTTTAAAATGATTTGATTGGTTGTAAAAGAAAATAAATAATAACAAGGTATAAAATTTTATCATAAGATAACAATAACAAAATTATTGTAAACTGCTATGTTACTGTTATTTTAAATGAAATCATAACTTATCATGTATAAAAATCTATAGAAAAAATATCCAATTTTTAATTCAAAATCATTGAAAATATTTATCTATAAATGGTGTATTTAATTATTTATTAAGAAGGATCATTTATTACATTCTTCTCTTATAGAAAAATGTCAAAGGAGTTCATATAAGAGGAATTAAAAACATTTACACATATAAGAGTTACCATCTGGGACACATACTAACAATTTTTGCTTATCCTCAGGACAAGCTTGTTGACATTCTGTTTCAGTGTTAAAGTGTTGAAAACATGGTGGATCTCCAGAATCTGCAATTGAATTTACAAAGTATAATTAATTCGAGCATTCTCAAAAAATATCAAAAACAATGTTCAAAATTTATAAATAAAATCAAAATATAAATATTATATAGTAAAACTATATTGAAGTTATAAATATATCTCACCCAACCCTGCAACAAAAGATATGGTTGTAGTTGTAACAAAGAAAATTATGGCCACAAGGATGCAAACATACACTATAGAACCTATAACATTTCTCTTATTTGCCATCTCTTATGAAATTATAAAAGACGTATCATAAATTTGCAGGTCAAGAATTTATAGATTAAAAATGTGAGAAAATCAATTCTTTTTTTCTCAAGATATGGAAACTTACTATTTTCAAAACCATTTTCCAACTTGATTTCATAAGTTGATAAATATTTTGTACAATTAAAAGATATTCTAAGATTTATATGATCTAAACAATCAATTGTCTTTTCTTCAAGATATGGAAACGTACTATTCTCAAAACTGTTTTCAACCCTTTTTTATAAGTTGATAAATATTTTGTACAATTAAAAAATATTCTAAGATATATGTGATCTAATTTAAAAAATTAGTAGTCTTTTCCTCAAGATATGGAAACCTATTATTGTTAAAAGATATTTTAATATTTATGTGATTTGATTTAAAAAATTAGTTGTCTTTTCTCCAGTTATGGAAACTTACTATTGTCAAAACCATTTTCCAACTTGATTTTATAAGTTGATAAATGTTTTGTAGTTGTACAATTAAAATATATTCTTATATTTTATACAATTAAAGGTATAGATTGATTATATTATTAAAACAACAAGCTTTTGACATTTTATATTAATTACTATTGATATATGTTAGTGGATAGAAATTTTTTTTCAAGACCATAGATTTTTTCATTAATCATGCAAATTATATTTTGAAAGAAATAAAATGATCTTCTAACAATCAAGGGTAATTAGAGACAATTTAATATTAAAGGTGTTTACTATTTATTAAGTAATGATGTGTAGTATTTTAATATATTTTTAATTATTTATTTCATTAGAAAATGATTTACTATTTTTAGTAGTTAAATAAAAGCATTTTACAATAGTATGTACAATGATTAAATAAATATAAAATTTTAACTTCTCATTTAAATTTGAGAACCATTTATATGTTAAGTTATAAATATAAATAATAATAGTCTTATATATAAAAAATATTTGAATAAAATTAATATTAATTTATATATTTTATTTATATTACATATGTATAACAATATAATTTTAATTAAATAAAAAATATTTGTTAAAAATATTTTAAAAATATATAAAATAAAATAAAATATATATATTATATGTAAATAATTAATATTGAGGGGGTTGGGGCCCTAGCTCGGTTGGTTAAATCTTCCCTGTTGCAGGAGGTTGGTCACGAGGTCTAGTCTCCCCCATCCTCGTGGTACCGGAGGGCGTGTCGCGCCAGCATTGCCGGTCACGTTAAAAAGTTTACTAGGTGCACTGCAGTTTATAGGGGGTCGTGCTACCTGATTCCTGCAGTCTAAATAATAATAATAATAATATTGAGAGTAATATTATTTTTATATCTATGTAACTAACATATTTATATTTTTTCTAAAGTTATATAAAATACATGGAGATATGGAGTATATTCATCTATCCACTAAATGTGGACATCTTTTACATTGATTTTTCTAAAGATAAGTGTGATAGTTTAATTAAATTTATTTAATAATAAAATTTTAAAAGAAATATATGAAATTAATTTTATTAATGATGCAGGAGCATCGAGTAGTGTAAGGGAAATCCTACATCACCCAAAGAAATATTTATATTTGATGTTGGTAGTTTCTTAGATGTCTTTGCATTTCTGGATACCCTTTTCGTCATAATGTAATTCCCCACTTGAATCAAGCCAAGAGCATTCCCGGTTTGAAAGATATTGCAGTTTCAATCTCCCAAAAATGCACCTGAAAACCTTCCAGGTCAGGTTTGAGGCACTAAACGGCCTGAAAACTTGTCAAAATCAGCGTAGTGGATTTTGAGCACGTTCTTGACTTTGATACCTTTCTGACGATTCAAATGGTTCAAAAAATGGAGTCCCGGATCAAAAGTTATGGCTCCTAGAAGTTGGTACATTTTCAAAATGTGCTAATTTTCGAATGATGTTTTAAATTTTGAATTTCAAATTGTGATTTGTGGTGCCAAACTGCCAAAATATGATAATTCAAATTTTGTTTGGCTCCAAAATGGAAAAGGGGCTATTTATGGGGGGGATATTTTGATTTTTGTAGCTTTTTGGGAACAAGTTCACATATTGCGAAAAGGGGTTATTCTGTAATTTATATAGCTTGCATACATTGTAGAACATGAGGATTTGAGATCCTCTGCATGTAAGAAGTTCCATTCTAAATAATAATAAAATTTCTCTGGTTTTTTGCATCATTTGTTGTGTCTCAGGTTTGCTCCCTCGTCAATTAATAATTTATTATTACGGTAATAGTAGTAAAATGTTTTCTTGATCTTTATATCATGGTAATAGAAGTATGTATTAGGAGATGCATAAGTCATGCTTGTTGCTTTGGATGATTAATTGGTGTTTTAGTTTCACCATTTCTTTGTTAGCCTTGGTTGTGGGCTTTGTTCTTGCTTTTCATGGTATGTTTGAACCACTCACATGTTTTGAGATGTGGTTCATCAACATGTCATTTGTTGGTTTTTAAGTTGCATAGAAATAAATTTATATTAGTGTTTCAAGTTCCTTGCGAGGACTTGATGTATTATTTCATTAATAGTATATTCTTAATAATCATTTGTTATGCTTCATATTTCTAGTTATCATAATTCTTCATTCATAGATATCAATATATGTATCATAAGTATATGGTTTATATGATGTTGAACCCTATAAGATGTTTTTATGCACGGTTTATATATAATATATTGAGTAAGTACTCTTGGCATGTGCATTGAGTGGATACAAGTCTAGGGTTATTTCTTCACTTGATATTTAGGTTTGAGTCACTCCCCAACAGTGGTTGTATTAGAGATATCTCTTTGGGACTATGTGTATTGTCGTGACTATCACACTTAGTTTGGGGGTGAGATGATCCTATTTTCCCCTTCTAATTTTGGACCTAAGTCAATGGTGAGTTAGGTATCCATATGTTGTGAAAAACTAGTAAATATGTATTTATATTATGGTCCCTTATTTCCCATTTGTTTGCAATTTATTTTTAAAGATTAAATCTTGCATGTGAATATTGCTTGATGCATTGGAAATTGGGAAAGAAACAAAAAGGGAGAAATCAAAATTTAATATGCATTAGAAATGATATTTAAATCATTTTAGTTTAGTTAAATTGTTATTAAAAAAAAAAAATTGACTTCAAGAAAATTGATTAATTATTTGGAAAATGTTTGAAATAGTGTTACACTAATTTCCTTTGGAAAAAATGATTTAGTCATTTTTAAATTAATCAAAATGATATTTTGTGAAATGAAAATTTGGAAAAAAGAAAGAGAAAAAAATAGAAAATAAATAAATAAATGAAAATAAAATTAGAAGTGAAAAATTGATAAATAGAAAAAAGACTTGGTCTTTTAATTGGTTTTGAAAACTCTCTTCCCCTCAAACCCTCTCTTCTCAAAATTAGAAAAATGGGTGGATTTTCATCAAAAAAAATTGTTGTTGGATTGCTTGGGTGGGAAGAATCAATTGTAAAGGGGAGAATAAAGGTATGCTTAAATTACATCCTAATTTCTGGTAATTTTTGGAGATCAAATTTGAGGTAGTTCTTCTCATTTTCTCTATGTTTTGAATTATTTGTTGGATGTTTGTCATGCATACATTTAAGAAGAATATGGCCTTTATTTAGAATCAATTTTATATGTTTTATTTGAGTAGTTTTATCATTGTAAAATTTTGAAAAATATCCTTTTTGAGTCATGGTTATGGTAAAATTTTCTAAAAAAATCAAAATATAAATGTAATGTGAAAACTGGGGTGTTGTGCATTTTGCAACCAAAGGTTATACTCAGAATTTTTAAATTTGAAGTTTCAAGCATTTAGCCTAAAACAATGAAAAATAGGATGAGATAGGGTTTCTATCCTTGAAGAGATAGGGCTCCTCATATTTCACTCAAGGAAACCCTAGAGATCTCAATCCAAGGATGTAAAGGGGAAAGAGATCTGCAATAGGAATGTCCTAGGGTTTGATTAATGACTAAAGAGGAGTTCACCACCAAGCTAGGGCTTGAAAAGACTAATGAAATGTAAGACCTAATGTTTAAACCTAATGCAATGCAAAACTTCACTAAATGACCTAGAAAGGAGTACAAATCTGAACAACAAACTAAAAAAACATAGAAGTGCACCTAGAAATCTAAAGGAGCTTGGAATCAACTTTGAAATGCTGAAAATGTTGCTTTTAGGGTACAGTGGGACTCATGCACCACTTTTGGCGTATCGGTCCCAGTCTAGGGTTTCTATACTAGAATAGGTTTCTAACAGTGTAGATTCGGGATCTTCAAAAATTTGAAAAAAAATTCTTGTAGTGGGACTCATATGCCACTTCTAGCATATCAGTCTCGTTCTGCTTTTTCAGGAATTCAAAGTCCAGATTTATGCTCCAATCTTTGCTCTTCCTTCCCAAACTAAATTCTGGATCTAAACCTGTAAAAATACCTGCAGGCAAAATAGTTTCTAATATAGAGTTGATTTTCTTATGGGGGGTTTGTCTCAGTCAAACCCCTATTTTGGTAATTAAACCTTGATAAAACAATGAATCTTGAATGCAAATGTGAACATAAACCCTAACCTTAAGTGTGTCTAAGATTAGGAAATTTGAAATGCAATGCAACCCTATTATATTGTGCTAGAATGAGATGCATGAATGAAACATAAAGATGAATGACTCACTTTGAGAGATCCCTAATCACTCAAATGAGCCTTAATAGTGCATGTACCTTCCTTAAGTTGAATGTAGAATGATAATGGAGGATGGAATCACTTAGGAAACAAGTCATTAGGCTTGGCTTGATGGCTAGTTGTATCTCCCCAACCTAGAATCCATCATCATTCACCATAGGCAACCATAATCACCATTGACAATGCTAGATCTTGAATGAAAGTGAGCTTGAAGACCTGCAAAAACACAATAATGTTGCTCCAAGGCTTCAACTTTGATGATTACTTGTTCTTGAATGCTCTTGTGAAAAATTCTTGAATGCTTGGATCTTGATATTTCCCTTCTAGATAGAAAATAATGACTTAGAGGCTTGTTTATATATGCATTACACCTAATTTACCATTATTTAGATCTCAAAAGCTAACATCAACCAAAAATTTGAAGTAAAAACTTGAATATCCCGCTCAAACCATAAAAAGGGGCCAAATGGGACTCGTACGCCACTTCTAGCATATGGGTCCCACCTAGGGGACTCATACACCCAAATGTTGGTATGTGGCGACTGATCATGCTATACTGTATAGCCCATGGTATACTGTACACCCTGGCCCCCTGTCCTCGCCGGGGTCTAGGGCCGGGCTGGGCCCTGGGCGGGGGTTCGGGGGCGGTAGCCCCCGAGAAAAATTTTCTTCCTACTTTTTCGCGTGATCACCGAAAAAGGGAAAAATCAATAAAAAGGAAAAATCCGATTTTGTAGAACCTGAAAATCTGGAAGCTTCTAAGCTTGGTAAAAGGGGGTTCGGATGGGTATTTCAGTATGATGAAAAACGCGATTATTCGCAAGATTGTAATAAGGTTTTTCACTGGATAATAAAAGTATTGGATGGCTGCGGTTTGGTGGATGTAGCCCAAATTGGGTGAACCACGTTAAATTCTTTGTGTTATGATTTATTCTGTGAATGTTTCAGTTTCTCTGTTTTATTTATTAAATCTGCATTTAATTATTAGATCTGCCATCTACAAC
>VDFB02186637.1:0-11571 GCA_007258455.2 Sequoia sempervirens
TTGCCTCTATTTTCTTGGATTAATCAGTTTTTGTAGGTGGAAGCAAGGAAGGAGCAAGAAGGAGTTTGAAGTATAACATCATTTATCCATTGTATCAAGTTTCTTTAGACACTTTTGGAAGCAATTATAATTCCAAGTCTAAAGACTTCTCTCTAAGCTATCTAGGACTCAATAGATTTCAATTTGGGTTTAAAATGAACAAGGAAAAAGGTTTAAAAAGAAATTTAGGAAAATTTACTAGATTTTGTTTAAGGTTAACAATTGAACATTCAAATCTCACATTTCCATTGGTGCTTAAAAAGAAGTCACTCTTGCTTTGAAAGGATAAAATGGACAAGTACTATTATGTTTTGTAATCACTTACCCAAAAAAATACTACCTGAAAGACATATGCATTTCTCCCATGCCTCACTATGATCTTGAGAATCAAAAGGATTTCAGTGATATTGGGTTTTGTAAGTGATTGTCTCCACATTTTATTTGGGATTAAAAATTGAACAAATCTTGCGAGTGTGAGTGGAACATATTGTGTATGTTCTCTCTTTGTTTCTCAACAAAGATTGATCAAACTATGAATATGTTTGCTCCCTATTTTTTATCTTAGAGGGCTTGCCTTGTGGGAGAAAGTAATCACCCAAGGGAATGACCCAACCAGGAACATGCTAAAGCCAAGCAACTTCCAACCAGTCTATAAGTGTGGGTACTTGAGGAAAGACAAGTATCACAAGGATTATTCTGACGAGAAGGGTAGCAATGGTCTCTCACCGCATGGATGGTCCCCCACGAACGAAATGCCCGCATTAAAACCCTTGTTTAGAAAAGGCCAAAATCCTTGCTCTATTTGTTGGTGCAAGAATAGTTGTTCTGAAGCTGCCCCATGTTTTTATGGCTCTTAGTAGAGATGAAAATTATGCCATGGGAGTTTCATGGGTATTGATGCTTGGCTAACCCAAGAAGTATGTGCCATGGAGGGGATCTAGTGTGGTCAAGCATCTAGTCATCTGCTAAGATTAATTGTAGCTAGACTTGTCCAAGTGGGGATTCAACAAATACAGTCTTTCATATCCATAGGATTGTACATGTTCTTGGAAACAAAACACTTTGCTTGATCGAAAACATTAGGAAAACAAGCATTCAACATTATCACCAAACTTCAAACCCTTTAGGAAGCAAATATCATTGACAAAATTCAAGTGTTATTGCAGTACCTAGGGATTCTATCCTTAGAGGTTTATAAAAATTTGGATTTACATCTCAATTTGCTTACTAAAGTCAACAATAGGAAAAAATTTCCTTAATATCCTTGATTCCCACATAAAGCACTTTGTGGAATAATAAGAAGTTAGGCATTAGACATATAGTTTGGAAATTTAATCAAGAATTGTTTTTGGTCAAAAGAAGTCACTAAGCAAAGCTAAAGAACAATTGAACCCCACACATGTGCTTCATCCAATGATTTCAAAAAAGATCAAAATTCAGAAACCCAAGTTCAAAGTACTTAGTCGAAGAGATCATCAAAAGCATCTCTCAGCCCTCTACGAATTCAAAAAATGATTTCTTTTCAACTTTTACAAAAGAGCTTCAAGGAACAACCCCAATCTGTATTCATTTTATTATTGTCAGAATTTGAGAATTTTTCAACAATTTGAGCATCTTGTATGAGAAGTAAAGTGTGTTCTTCAAAATCAAGCTCTTGTAAAACAAGTCTTTTTAGGTACACATAGGATCAAATCAAAATCTTCATCCATCTTTCAAGCATCAAACCAAAATCACCCCACCAACAACTCTTGAAAATCTTGAAACCATCTTTCATGCTAGGATTTTTGGAAAATCCATGAATAAAAATCCTTGAATCAAAACATCAAAAAATCTTGTTTAGCTATGTATATGTAGATGTATCCTTCTCCATATGCTTAGTTGAATTATCATCAAATCATCTTGTTTGGTTAGGTGTGGGTAGATGCATCCTTCTTCCTACACTTAGTCAAATTGCCATCTTGTGAGCAAGTCTATCCCACAGATAACATCTAACATCTTGGGATCTATTTGTTCATTATCCAAAATCAAAACAATCCAAAACCAAATCAAGGTCAAAATAAAAATCCAAGAATCCAAGAATCCAAATCAAAACAAATCCAAGAATCCAAAAAATCCCAAAAGTCTAGCATCCCCCTCAAGATCTTCTAAGAGTTCAATTATTCACATCATCCATCTTTCATCTCATCATCACACTTTGATCCTTAGTCATCCTAGAGATCTTCTCTTGTGTGCCTAAAGTTGGATCAATCTAGAGAATTAGAGGTTCATCTTGCACATTCTTGAAAAATTGATCCCTATTTTATGGTGCAAACTAGATTGCAACACAAGAAGAACATGGAGGCCAACAAAGAAACATCAACTTCATGTGAACTAAGTCAAACCAATTCTGAAATCAATCCTATTGGATCAAGAAACCCCCTAACTAATTTTCCTCCATCGTCACAAAATCCTCAAGAGGAAGGTCAAGTAGAGGATATCACCAATAATGCCTTTGGGATGACATAAGATGAGATCATCGAAATGGTCCAAAATCCTAGAAAATCATGGATCCAGTATCATGATGAAGCTCCCTCCTATTATATACTTCAAATTATAGCACAATAAAGGCTAAACTCCCTTCCGATTATGATATGAGCACCATTGTGGAACAACCTCTTGGGATCATGCCCCCAATTTCATCCACACCTCCAATTTTATCCATGCCCCAAATTTCATCCACACCTCTATTCCAAAGCATCACTCAACTCATCCCCAAAATTACATCATCCATTGCTCCAACTCAACCCATTATATAGACAAAGGGGAGACACATTTCTCCAATGCACTAAGCTACCGACCACCATATTGAATAATCAAGATTCAAACATAAACTTACTATCCTTGAAACTTGTCCCCAAGATCTGTTACACCATATGTCCCTCTACCTTTCATGAGTCCTAATTACATCATCACATCATTTCCGCAACACACCTCAAACTCTCTCCCGACATAAGGAGAAGGTGGGCTATTACAGACAGAGCATCTTGGACCTTGTCTTCATCTTCCCAAGAGGGAGTATACCCTCCTTTTCCACTACTTCCTGCCCATTGCTCATTGTACCACCTACTGAGCTTCCCCTTTGTATCAATCAAAAAAGAATTAGTAACCCTTGATCAGCTCAGGTCAAAGCATCTGTCTAGATCATATCTTTCCATCAATATCACAACAACAGATGGAAACCATCCAAGAAACCCAAGCAATTCATGCATCTACCATCCCCCAAAACGTGGTCTCTCAAGGAGCAACCACATCAATCACACCATCCACTACACAAATCCCCATTATCAATACAATGGTGCCTCCCATCACAACAATAAACACACTGCAGTGAATCATACCACCATTGCCACCAGAGCTCAACCGTCAAATAGTACAACATTGTATTACAAGCCACTCAAAATTTGCCTATCAAAGGTAACAAATCCAAAATTATAAAGCCGCACAACTAGCCGCTCAACAAGTGCAAGCACAACTAGCTACACAACAAGCACAACAGGCTACTCAATCCCATGCCTTATTACAACAACAACAAGCTACCCAAGTTGCACAAGCAGATCAAGCTGCACAAGTTGCACAAACATCCCAACAAGCACAAGCACAAGCACAAGGCATGGAACACAGAGTACAATTACCTCACTGGAACAAGCAGCCCAACAACAAGAAGAAACATCAATGCATTATGCAATGGTAACATGATCCCAGCAATAAGCAGTTGTTCCAGGTGCAACATCAGGTATAAGCATGCTTGGGTGCAACCAGATGAACAAGCACCATCCACCAACCTTGCGAGACCAATCCACCCATTCCTCCAATGATCAAACCACAGTAGAACACCTTCATCCCACCCCCTGATTGTCAAAATGATGTATCAACACAAATCAAATTTATTTCACAACAAGAGCTCAATATTTAATTAGGGAAAACCACAAAACAACCAAAGAACTTTTGCCCCTATCTGTTCGATAGGAGCATTACCATGAAACCATTCCTAAAGGGATTCAAGATCCCAACATTTGACAAGTATCATGGGACAGGAAACCCTGAAGATCACATTAGGGAATTCCAAGTGCATTGCATGGAGGTTGCATACAATGAAACTTACCTAATGTGATTGTTCCCTCAGAGCTTGGCAGGGCCTGCCATTGACTGGTTCTCTCATCTCTTAGGAATCAAGAAATTCCAAGAAATCATAAACATATTTATGCAAAACTATGCCTTCAATATAGGTATGGATGTGAGCCAAGAAGAACTATCAGCTATGAAACAATCCAAGGGGGAGACATTTGCTTCATTCTTGAAATGATGGTGATCAAAAGCCAATAGAAGCAAATGGGTCATGCCCGAGGAACAACAGGTGTGGACCATCATCACAAATCTTGACGGACTCTTGTCCTTCTATCTCAAGATGCAATGCATCACAATCTACGATAAGTTGATCCCCAAGGTGCTCAATATTGAACGAGCCCTTATCTCAAAACGAGGAACACCTTCTTATCAAGAAAGTCACCCATCCACCAACTATAATGAAAAACCCTATACATGGGTGAAAAATAGAAATGCTACCAATGATGGTGTTGTTGATGCCAAAGTTGTCATTAGTGCTTCTCGACAAAACATAGAAACACCTCAATAACCACAACCCAACAATTAGAACAATTGAAAAGCCAACACTATCACACAACAACCAAACAACCAAATAGTCAACAATGTGAATGATCAAAGGGGACCACCCTAGTGAAACAAAAATTCTCCCAAAAGGAATCACATACCCCTTGGAGAATCAGTTGAATCTATCATGAAGAGACTGGTGCAGGAAAAACTCATCACAATTCCCACCTATGATAACTATCAGGAACCCTTAGTAAAACCACCTTGGTACAATGAAAATCACCTTTGTGATTTCCACAAAATCAAGGGACACACAATGGCTAATTGCATGAGGTTGAAAAACTTGATCCAAGACCTCATTGACAACAAAATCATAAATGTGGAGCAACCAGCGGGGAACCAAAATCTCAAGATTTACGCGAATTTGATGCCAAACCACAAGGGGAACAAGAACAATGATAAAGGAAAGGGTACCTTCAAAAATGTGAATCATGTATATGACCATGTTGTCGCATCCCTAGATGATTATTGCACTACTATCACCATCAAAGGATCCCAAGTTGATTGTAGAGTCACCACAAGAGGTGGAAAAGTTACCATCATAGGTTCATCCTAGCCAAACAGAGCATCCACCTCCAATCCAAGGTCCATTCCTAGTGGCTACAATGTCTTTGACTAGTTGCAAAGAACCCTACCTTAGATCTCCATCATGGAGTTGTTGAAGATTTCACCAGCCCACAGAAAGATCCTAGAAGAGGCCTTGGCCTCATCTTCCACCCCCAGTGATCTTGATGCAAATCAATTGTAAGCTATGGTCGTACACCTCTCCACACCTCACCTCCTAACATTTTTAGAGCAAGATCTTCCAACACAACCATCTCATAATCGTGCACTTCATCTGGAGGCTTATGTCCATAAAAACAAGGTCAAGAGGGTCTTGGTAGATGGAGGTGTAGGGTTGAACATATGCAATGCCCTTAAATTAATAAAAAGATTGGACTTCTCTAAAAATGCTATTGAAAAAGGAAAAGGCATAACTATCAGAGCCTACGATGATCAAGAAAGAGTGTCTTAGGGCACTATCCAACTCCCTGTTTAAGTAGGGCTGACCATCATGGAAACAACTTGTCAAGTTCTCAACCTGAAATTTCCTTATAATATCCTCCTAGGGCATCCTTGGATTCATGGGATGCAATTTGTTGCTTCTACCTTCCACGAGTGTGTAAAATTTCCATATCAAGGCCAAGAGGTCACTGTCCATGGGGATCCTAAACCTTTTTACTATTGCAAAAATTTGGAAGCAAAATATTACAAAATCTCCCAAGTGCCTACAAACCATGAGGGTCCCTCAACTCCATAGATCGACCCATCTACTCTTGCCTCCACTTCGGCGATAGAGACACCCGCCATCTCCGATATCAAGGTCATTATCCAAGACAATGGGTGTGGATATTATAAAATGAAGAAAGGTGCTTTCATGGTAGGAGAGTTACCACAATCTCCAAGGTTCCATGGGCAACCCCAACTAGCTGAAACATCATCCCAAACTTTCAAAACTAACCCCTCTAGGTTCAGGAGTTGGGGAGACCTAGGCTGGGAAATAATAGAAGAGGACCCATCAAACCTTCTATACCAAGACAACAAACCAATAGCTGACCTGCCTATGGATGATAGTAGTAAAGGATTACAAATGATGCTCGCCATGGGCTATGACAAGAACTAGACGCTTGGAAAAAATGACAATGGTCTCCTAATACCCATTATTCATGAGACACGAATGAGAAAAATATTGGGCCCCTAAATGTACCCCTTCCTCGGTATAACTTGGCTATCGCGGACAAGGTCCCCCGCTAAAGTACCAATACCCCCACCGAGAGGATTCAAACTTCGCTTACCCGTATCTACTGACCGAGTCATAAACAACGTCACATTTGACATAACTGATGTCTGCAGTAGTAGTGATGAGAAAGATGCCATAACCGACTTACCTATGATTTTTGAGGATACCTCTCTCCTTATTATTAGTACCTTATCATTTGAATCAACTAGTCAAACCCATGAAATAAACCTAGTCTACCCCTAGCTCATCGATTACAACCAACGAGGACCACTAATTCTAGAGACTTTTGAAAATGATGAGGTGCTCTCATAATTCATGGGACTATAGGACACGGTTCCATACAAAGACCACAAGGTTGGGTTTGACATCATACTGGACACACAAGCCTGTTATGGGGAAATGATTGAATCCTTTAGTCGCAAAAGCAAAAATTTGAGAATAATCTAAAGTCTTTGATTGACAACCACACTGTGGCACTCTCTTACCCAAAAATAGTAAAAATAAAGGATCTATCTGATGGTGAAAACCTCTTTGAGGCACCCGAGGATGAAGGATTCAATCTTCCTCTTAATGCTCTACATCAGGAAAAGTTAGCAGTTCTAGCCGATAAGTGCAACCCAGTCAACTTGGGAATAGAGGAAACCCCGCACATCACATTTTATGCCGAATCATTGATGTCAGAAGAAAAAGAGCTCCTATCTTCTTTCTTAAGGGAGAGAAAATTCAACTTTACATGGATCTATGTTGGCATGCCGGGGCTTGATCTAGAGATTATGGTCCACCATCTAGCTGTTTATCCCAAAGCAAAGCCCGTTAGACAAAAGATAAGAAAAATGCACCCCTAGATAGCTTTGTTGGTTAAAATGGAATTGAAGAAGTTACTTGATGTAGGGTTCATATGGTCGATCGATTATCCAGAGTGGGTATCAAACTTGGTACTTGTTTCAAAGCCCACTAGGGGCATTCGTACCTGCATAGATTTTAGAGACCTAAACAAGGCATGTCCCAAGGATGACTTTTCATTGCCCGAAATTGATATGATTGTAGATATGACCGTGGGACATGAGATGCTTTCACTAATGGACAAATTCTTCAGGTATAACCAAATCATGATAGCCAAAGAGGACCAACACAAAACAACTTTCACTTGTCCATGGGGACATATTGCTAGAACATTATTCCGTTTGGCCTAAAGAATGCTGGAGCAACATATTCGAGAGCGATGACCTTAATATTTCATGGAATGATCCATAAAACTATGGAGGATTATGTCGATGACATATTGGGAAAATACAAGAAGAGAAGGGACCACATACCAACATTAAGTGCCATCTTCAAAAGACTTGAGGAATACAAGGTCCACCTTAATCCAAAGAAGTACATCTTTGGTGTACAATCAGGAAAGTTGTTGGGATACATCGTGTCCATGAGAGGAATTGAAATAGATCTAGCTAAAGTAAAATCAATCCTCGATATGGAGGCACCCAAGACATTGAAACAGTTGAGAGGCCTGCAAGGAAGGCTCTACTCCATCTGCTGGTTCATAGCTCGGCTAGCAGACAAGTCAATCCCATATTCTCAATTGCTCCACAAGGGGGTAGCATACTAATGGGATGATAAGTGTGATTAGGCCTTCAACAAGATCAAAGAGTATTTGCTCATATCTCTAGTGCTTATGCCTCCAATCCCAGGAAAGCCTCTAATCCTCTACATATCAAAAACAACATCAACCCTTAGTGCTCTTCTAGCTAAGCACAATGAAAATGGAACAGAGAGGGCCATCTACTACATCAGCTGAACCATGGTAGGTCATGAGTTAAATTATTCCTTCATTGAAAAGGCTTGTCTAGCAGTGGTGTTTGCCTCACAGAAGTTCAAAAACTACATGTTAGCACATAAAATCAAACTCATTGCCAAGATCAACCCACTCAAGCACCTACTTTCTAAAGCAATGCTCACAGGAAGGATGGCCAAGTGGGTCATGATCTTATCAGAATACGATATCGAGTGTGTAGAGCGAAAGGCCATCAAAGGACAAGCTATTGTAGACCAACTGGCAGAAGCACTAATGTATTCGGAAAATCCACTAATTTTAGAGTTCCCTGATGAATCCATCTTCAAATTGAGCATAATAGACCATTGGAATTTGTATTGTGATGGTTTCTACACACAACATAGATCAAGAGCCAAAGTCTTTTTCATTACTCCATAGGGAGATTGCATACGAAGGTCCTACAAGTTGGCATTTCCCTGCATAAACAATATCGCATAATATGAGGCTCTAACCATAGGACTCAAAATAGCAGTGTAGTGGCATATCATGAATCTCAAGGTATATGGGGATTCACTGCTAATAATTAATCAAGTAAATGATGAGTACTAAACTAAGGACAACAAGCTAACTCCGTACAATAAGTTGGTGGAAAGTCTTAAGGAGTCCTTCATTGAGATCACAATCGAGCAGATACCTAGAGAAAACAATAGAGTACCAGACACCATGGAAACAATTGGATCCCTATTGGACATCCCTAACAATTTTCCAAAGCATGAATTCCTAGTAGAGCAGCTTCTAGTGCGTTCATTCGAGGTACCAGAGTTTGAATTTGTGTGCGAAATCATTGGTCCTGGTGATCCCTGGTACCATGATATATACACTTATCTGAGAATAGCAGTCCTCCCAGCCGACATAACCTGAAACCTTAAGAATTTTTTTTAAAAGAAAGCATCCTGTTTCATCATCCTAGGAGATACTCTTTACCATAGAAGCATCGAAGGAACCCTATTACATTTCCTAAACGTTGAAGAAGCCTTGACTACTTTAACTGAGGTACATAATGGTATTTGTGGTTCACACTCAAGCGAAATGACCTTGGCTAAGAAATTGCTAAGGATGGGGTATTATTGGCCAACAATGGAAAAAGAAGCACATGATTATGTCAGGAAGTGTCTACAATGTCAACAGCATGGGGACCTCATCCATGCACCAGCTCAAGAGCTTCATCCGATTGTCACACCATGGCTCTTTTCACAGTGGGGGCTTGATCTCATTGGAAAAATCACCCCCACCTCATCCAGTGGCCACAAGTTTATCATTAATGCCACTGAGTACTTCACAAAGTGGGTGGAAGCCATCCCCATGACATACATCACTAGAAAGCAGATATCAAAGTTCAATACAAATGTATTTTTATGGATGTGCTAAAAAGAACTTGTTAGGCTGACCAAAAATGACACTACCTAAAAGGAAATGGTATGGTTCAAAAGGACCAACAATGCAAGGGTAGCCAAGGAACTTGACCCAAACATAGACTTGTAGAGCTCACTAATAAAGACAAAAAATTCAAAGGTCTAGGATGTGAAAGATAACAATGCACTATGCACATATCAAAGGTCATGTTTAACAACAACCTTAACATAGCTTGCTTCTACAAACCTAAGAAGGAAAAATCCCCTAGTGAGGTTTTGAATGACATCAAATTTGACCTCATGAAGAACCTATCATTTGGATTTCTTTTGATTTATTATTCTCTCCAAGACTTCAGCATTATTCCAACAAGTATTGATTATTACACAACCTAACCTCCCCATTTATAGGGACACCTCCCTAATGTATAGCCATGCAACTTGTTGAATTGTATACCTCAACCTCATCACCCATCTCCATTGTATCCAAATAGCCACTGTGCTTCAGCCTCTTCCTTTGCCAATCCACCCGAGTTTGTCCTTAGTTTGTGTACCATTTTATTGTTCAGTTTCCAGCCATTTGAAGCATTTTGGTGTCATTTATTAACTAGTTTCACTGTTGCTATAGTTTTAGTCCTTGCTGTCCTGTTCTGTTCCCATCTGGCTTTTCACTCTTGAGAACATCCTGAACTCTATCTTTCTAGAGAATTTCATCCTTACATCTTTTTCTTCAGACGTTACTGATCCCATTTAATTAACATATTCTACCAAATTTCCTCACTGGGCATAGAACTGAATTGAGTTTTTCACTTTATTTGTTTCTGTACAATTTCAAAGACTCTGGTACTCCACTCCTTTTTTGTAATTGTACCGTGACTAATATCTTTTGAGCTAAGAGTATTTCAAAGTGATTTGATGCTGGTAGTATTCTAGAAGTGTTAATCATTCTTTTAGTTTTGACTAATTCAATGAGTGGGGTCCTCTGCCTTCTATATATTGTCCATCTAAATCAGCCCCGAATTTCTTTGGCTGAAGACTTGAGTTCGGCACTATGGCCAGTCATGCAAGTTCTTCATCTGGGGGAAGCACTGCATCAAATTGGACAGCCAAGCAAAATAAATTGTTTGAGAGGGCCATAGCCATCTATGACAAAGACACTTCTGACCGTTGGCAAAAGGTGGCTGCGATGGTTGATGGGAAATCTCCTGAGGAAGTAAAAAGGCATTATGAGATTCTGTTAGATGACCTGACTTGCATTGAATCAGGCAAAGTGCCTTCCCCCAAGTACAAATCTTCTGGTTGATTTTTCCTAGTAATTATGGAGACAAGGAAAGCAGGTATATTTAGAAACTTAATTCTTTGCAAGCATGTTATACTTTTTCAGTAACATAAATGTTCTTACTCTACAATGATAGCTATAAGTCATAATGCGTACTTTAAAATCTGAGTATTCTTCCAAAAAAAAATTGGTTTGGTTCCAAGTTTTCTGAATATATGCGTAATTAATATTAGTTTGTTGATTCTCTCTCTTTATACTGACAATACAAATCTTATGCAGGAAATATATGGTATGAAGCTACAATGGAGATCCTGAATTGAATTTTAACTATTATTACTTCTAATACAAATATCTACGAAGATAGCAGAAGATAACTTAGAGGAAGCTCAGAAGCATAGTAAAATGAATTGACTGGGCACCTGTGGATACTTTCAATGATATATCTAATATAGAAATAGCTGTAATAGTCATAAAGACTTAATGAAAGAAGCCAGCCTCATGTTATATAAGCATTTGGGTTCTCTCCCTTTGTCTCAATATCTGTAAATAAATTGTTCTACTCTATAACCTTTATCATTCAGTG
>VDFB02186638.1:0-11894 GCA_007258455.2 Sequoia sempervirens
AAAGATCCATATGGTGGAATGTATTCCACAAGGACAAGCCACTGGCTTTATTGCAGGGATGTTCTGCTAAATCCTAGAATAAAAAAGGTCTGTCTTGCTTTGACCAAATCCTAATAGAGGGTAGACTGAAATGTTGGGATACCCGGAGAATTGAGTTTGACTTGCCACAATCTCAGAAAAGAACCTTTGAAACCATTAAAAAAAATGTGGTAATCCCCATAGCTAACGTAAATGGTAGGAAAAATAATGTGCATGATCTTGACTGGCTGGAAAATAATAGCATTGCAGGTTTAAAAGCAAAAGAGATCTATGGTCTTTTGAATAACAATTCAAAACTTGCAGAAGGCTTAAATCAAAAGTGGAGGATAAAATTAAATGATGAAGAATGGAAACTCGTCTTTAGGCATAATTGGAACAACACCTTGGAACCCAAGAAGGCAGCATTTAGATGGCTGATTTTGATGCAAAGATTACCAAATGTGGACTCCAGCAAGAATCCACTTGTCTATAATATCTGTAAAAAATATGATTCTGTAATGCATATATTTTTTTTTTTGCCAAAGAAATATGGAATATCTTTAAGATTGACACGTTAAAAGCTGGGAAAACTAGAGAAGAAAGAAAATTAGAAATTATAATGGGAAAATGTAATGGTTTTGGAAAAACTAGTAATTTATTCTGGTTAATTCTATCAACTGAAATATTATGGTTTATCTGGAAGGCAAGGAATAAAGAAATCTATCAGGGTTGTAGAAGAGATCTTACTGAGTTTTATAGAAAACTCACTCTACACTCTGTTTATGTGTAGGTCTCCATCATCACCCAAGTAGCAAAGGAGAAATTTCAAAAACTGTTGGAGGAGGGCAAAACAAAAAACAACAACCAGATTCAGCAATGGCTGGAACATAGAGAAACCTACAATCCTGTGAGAAGTGGCATCAAAAAGGAAAAGAAAGATAATAGCACTTTTGTTTAATTCTATTTTTTCTATATTTGTAATACTACTTTTGTAATAATCCAGGACTGCAAAAATGTGTCCACGGTAGAAAGCTAGTAGCTATAAATTGAGGGTTAAGTAGTGGCCATTATGTAAAATAGCACCTAACAATACTTGATGTTTTTCATTCATGTTATTTTTCTTTAAACTATATTGAATAAAAACTAATAATTTAAGAATTAAAAAATATTTTAAAAATAATAATAAAATACAAATAGCATGTCAAACAAAATTCCCACACGTTTAGATAGTTTTCCTCCACGCCTGTGAGTATTTTCCCTCCAAAATATTTAAATCATTTGAGTGCGGTTTACTTATCTTCTATGAAATGGTGACAACTGTAAATCCATCCACTAATTTTGTACCCAATTTTTATAAGGAGAAAACAAATTGTACGCACTGTCAAATGAATATGTGTCTTCTATTCGGGCTGGAAAATCTTTGTGGAGTCTACAAATGCATTTCAAAATATCAATGGAACTTTTGCTTCTTTATGGGGGTAATGGGTAGGTATGTTGATATTTAGGATTTGGTGTTGATGTATATATATTTCAAGCTTTCTTTATAACTTTTAATTTTCTTCAATGAATTTGTATTTTTTATATTTGCATTTTGAGAGTCGATTCTATGGTTAAATATCTTCATCAACTTGGATTGTGATCAAATCTTATAAATTATAGGTAGGGTCTAGTGACATTGAAGAAATTATCACCAATGTTCAAGTCCGCATCAAATTGTTGCATTTATTTGTCATCTTCCTCTCCATTTTCATAATAATGATGTCTTTCTTATCAATTTTGGAATAGCAAAGATAGTTCAAAGAGTGCATCAGAATTAGAAAATGGCATTAATCCTTCTAATAAGGAACAGGATGATAACGCGGTTTCTAAATTGGCAAGAATTTCAAAACAAATTGATCACAAACAACAATCACTTTATGAGAATAATTACTTGTCTAAACCTATTAATTCTGATTCTAAAAGTTTTCTTAAGGAGAATAAATAGGATAAGAGACATCTTATCAAAATTGATGATAAGGCTCTTATGTTTAAATAAATGATTGAATCTTAAAGAAAACAACAAATGTGGAACTTGAAAATGGACCATTTGTTGGTCTACTATTGGCTCCAAGTGCTAAGGATCAACAATGGAGGTGCCCTTTGACTAGGAGAAGGAGATGTAATTGCGTAGTATGTGCAACAAGGGAAACATATTCCTCGAAGAGGAGAAGTGGGACCATCAACCAAGGAGATTCAAAATTTGAGTAATTGGGTTGTATCATTAGTGGAAGCAAGCATTATCATGTGAATTCTATATTTATCATAGAGGAAAACAAAGAGTGTAGTGTTGAGGACAAATGAGCATTAGCAATGCTCAATTACGAGGAGAAGACAAAATTTGAACATATAGTTATGCCAAATCTACACATTCATGATTGGTTTTATAATAGATTTTGTAGAGTATTTGATTCTTAGGCTATGCACAAATACAAAAAGAAAAAAGAAAAGTTCCTCATCTTTTGGCATTGGGTAGTAGAGGAGGCTCATGCGGTTATCTCATCCTTTTTGTGATCCTCTCACATAAGGATGGTCACTATCATGAAGGGGATCTATTTGAGTAGGATAATCAAACCCATCATGAAAAGCATGATCAAAGAAAAACTCACAACATAAACTAAAAAAATATCTATCAAGAATCATCCCCACATTGCAACACTTGTGTTTCACCTCCACAAAATCCTTTTACTAGAATATTTAAGAAAACCATTATTACAAAGATAGCAAAAAAGAAAGAAAAAAACCAATGAGGCACTCTTTTGTTGCTAAAATCATTGACCTCATCACAATGAAGAGGGTTTTTTACCATCCAAATTACCTCTAATATTGCCTTCGCATCTCTAGTGTACATTGGGAACTTGCAAAGGAAGGTATCCAACCATATGATTAGTTTACACAATGAAAATATGCAAAATAGAATGCAAAAATGATGTGTCTACCTTGCAACATAGTGTGAGACATGGTCTACATTGGGTATCCATGAGAATAAGGTGGATTGGAAGCAAGGATGTATGTGTCTATGCTCTAAAGACATCTCTATTGGAATCAAAGATGGTGAGGCCTTTGCAATAATTTATAGAATTTGATAAAGAAAAATATTTTTCATAATTGGTCAAATCAACTATGTCATAAATTAGATATTTTCCATTTGTTGAGAATAGATCTTTGATAAAATGTAATTGGTTTGAGGGAATGATAGTGTCATGAATGGTTATATGGTAACCACTCAATTGGATAAGAAGATAGGCTATGCCCAAAGTTGATAGAATAGGATAATCATCATGGTAATGATTAGGATTGAGTAAATAGGAATGAGTTTGAGTGATATAGAATATATGTTGCACCATAAATTGATTGGTGAGAGAGTGAAAATGTTATGAACCCATCAATTTAAGGATAAAGTATAAGGAGAGAAAAGAGAATGTAAATATTTGATGAGAGGATAAGAGGAAAAGATGATGAAAGAAGGGGAAGAGAGGGACTCCAAGATCACGCCTCCAACATGATGATAAAAGAGGTCACAAGGGGAACAAGTGAGTTCATGCCTCCAAATGGTCAAAGAGAAAAGGTTATAGTGATGGTAAAGATAGAGAGAGGATACTAGTTAATAAGGAAGTTTTTGAGAGATGAAGAAACAGGACATCAAGGTCACACCCCCAAGAGATAAGATTGGATATAAAGAGAACTAGAAATAGTGATACTGAATGAGGGAGAAAATTGATGTCATGCCCCTAAGAGAAAAATAGAAACCATAAGGGGGAGAAAGAGAGCAAATGCCTCCTAAGTTTATAAGATCAATAGATAGGTAGAAATTCAAGAAGATAGTGGAAATGATAAGGAGGAATATAATATATATAGATGGGATATATGAAAAAAAGGGAATAAGGTAATGATGAAATGTGGAACTTGTAGAGCATTTATATCCATTCTCATTCAAATCCTATTGGCTTCTCTTCTTAATATTTATTTTCCTTAGTATATGACAACACTTGAATGTTTTCTTGATAGATTTGTATGGTCAAGATTCCTCTTTGCAAGCTTTGTGTAATCATTTGTTTTCATCCATTTCAAAATGATAATTAAAAAGAAAGTATCAACCCGTTTTTAGAATTTTTTGATCATTTTTAGCAATCAACAATTGGTTCACTATTTATGAGTATTCAATCTAATAGATTTAAACTGTTGCACCATTGGTAAAAGACCACTAATCTATCAATAGTGGGTCAATTTTGATTTCATGAATAAAAGAATAAGCACATGTTGAATAGGGAAAAAATTCACATCCTAGGAGAGTCACTAATCTAGTAGTTTAGTTCTATTGTGCCATTGGTTAGGAAAAACATCATCATAGTGGTAGGTCCCCTATTGCAAAAATAAAAAATAAAAGAAGATAACATAAAGTCCATTACTAGAGTAGAACACTTGGAAACAAAGTTGTCCTTTTTAAAGTCACTATTATAATAGTAAGCTCCATTGTGTCATTGAAGAGAAAATATAAAGGATATTAAATTGGTCATTCTCAAAGCCATTTTATTTTGATAATATATCCATCCTATAATTAAGTTTCTTTCTTAAAAACAAGGGTTACTATTATTGACAACACGTTTGTCATTCTAAAATCCTTAGGTGACGTAGTCAAGATCGAGAGGCCTTATCCAATTACCCAATCTTGTAGTCTTAACATGTCATCCAATCCACATTAACATATAAATGGAAAAAGAATATGAAATATATCTTTATTTCAACACGCATACACCTTCATACATGAAAATTCCTCAACATTAATTACATATATGGAGGATTCAACATTGAATAAAATTTAGAAATTTTTACAAGCTTTTTTAGACACATCTTGTCTACAAGTCTTCAAATCCTCATGTCTTAAAAAATTCTTGGCTTCACTTATCTTTTGAAACCTGATTTTTCTCCTCATTAAGAATCTCTCATGGCTACCGTTAACACCTACAAAATCCCTTTTCTCTTCTTTTATTCTTCTCTTAACAAGCCGTTTTCCCACACTCTTTCTTATGCAACTCTCACGAGCAACTTGCAAGTTCTTTCTCCAACCTTGCTGCTATTGGTTTATGAATTTTAAACCATTAATGGATGTATTTATATATTCTTACTGATCCAGAGGATCTTCGTCATGATCTGAAGTTTCTTATTTGTAATGTCCCCTTTTTGTTGACATCAGTTGTCAGAGGAGATTAGCCTATAATTTGACTCTCGTAGGCTAATGGGGTTGGTTAGAGGGTCTTCTAGGGGATTGTATCGTCTCCAATGTTCAAAAACTTGTAGCTTTGGCTTTCGCTCGAGGCTTCTGGGACTTAGTTGGCTCAACTTACTATTTATAGTAAGTCGGACTTGGACAAAATGGGATCCTTACTATTTTTAGTAAGGCATGTGATCGAATGGAGAATTATCAGATGAGTCCCCAGTTCAGAAGGCGTGTTGAGAAATGATGAATTTAAGAAGTTATTAATGTTATTTGGCTCAAATAACATTAATTAATTAAAAGGTTATATTTTAATGTTATAACTTAATGTTATAACTTGAGGGTCAAAACGTCATTAAAAGGGGGCCAAATAAATGAATTAATTTTTAGCGCCAACTCCTAAGTCGAAGGAAATATTAAAAGATGCAAATAAATGATATTTTAATATTATTAAATTGCCTTTTTGGAGAAATTCGAATTTCTCATGAAGGTCTATATATTTTATTTGGGAGTTATTTTGGAGGTATTGGATTGTGATTGTTGTTGATGAAGTTTTTGTTTGGGAGTGGAAGCCAAGGGTTTTCAATCTTCGTGCCATTGGAGAACGATACTTCTTTAGTGTTTCAGCCATTTGAAGTAGTGCAATACCTGTTGAATTTGGCATTCGAGGGCATCATCCAGGTGTTCTATTTGAGCTTTAAAGTGAAGAATTTCATCTAGGGTTGAAGATTTATTGAATATCTGAAGACTATATGGTTGTTGGTTAAAAAGACATTGTAGATGCATTGTGGAATTAATCTACCGCATTTTAAAGGGCATTAAAGATATCTTGAAGAAGGTTAATTATTGCTGCTGTGCCATCTCAACTTGGTACGTAGGGTTTCTATAGGTGTGCTGGTCGAGATTTTATTGGTTGTTGAAGGGTTTGAATAGCAGTTGTAGAAATAAGCCCTCCTTAGGTCAGACTACATCATTTTCTTGGTGCATAATGGGTTTCTATACCATCTACTATCAAAAAGGCAGCCTATAGAGGGAGAATCGAACCAATATTGAGTTGCTTTTTTGGCTGGAAGTGAATAACAGCAGCTGCATGTCATCTATTTATTTTAGGTATGCTTGTAATAGACTATTCTCTTGAATATTGAGCAATAAAACATAGTTTGGAGGAGTTGATCTCATAGTTGCTTGTATTTCCTTTATGTTTTGTATTCTATTTTGCTATAAGCATTTTCAAAAAACACAAAAAAATTAGATCACAAAACAAATAAATCCAGCATCAGAAACTAGGGCACGGAGTGTTACTACATTATTTGTCTCCAAAATCAGCATCATCAGAAAGAGCAAGGAATCCTGACTCCAATGCAACTTGAATGGAGTCAATTGGAGTTACGACGCTCAAGATATGCTTGGTCAAACCTCGGTCGACTCAGGGACTTAGGCTAGAAAAAGGTCAAAAATTAAAGTCTTCAAAAGTGGTCAAAGTTGGCGTCAACACGAAGAGCTCTTTCGAGATCTTTTCCGACCTGCGGTTCGCTTCACGCCAATTGGACTTCGCTTTCTCGAAGCTACACGAAAGGGCCAAAGATTAAAAGATTGACCATGTTGACGCCAACATGGTACGCTGAGTGCCACGCCATGGTACATCTACCGCATGTCCCATCTGGCCTTGGCCAATCACTAATTTGACATGTGTGGCCAATCATGATCTAACATGTGAGCTTACAAAAAATCAAATTCTGACATGTGACCCACTCACAAGGTGCCACGTGGCACCCCATCCACATCAACCAACATAGAGTTATTGATTTGTTGACCAAAAAGTTGATATATGGGATTTGATCCCATGATCTCCTCCCTACAACCCAAGCCTTCCACTATTACACCACGCATGCTCATTTGGGATGTGGGCTTAATCTATTTATAGACTTTAAAAGTTCGCTTAAGCCTCCCAACAATTCCCAATACAAGCAACCCGCTGAATAACCGGGCTAGATCAACGGTTTTATAGCCATTTTAAAAGCTAAACATATTCCTTGTAATATCTTCCAAAGTCGATAAGAGCCATTTAAAGCTTATTTAACCCCTATTATTAACGGATTAACCCCCCGGAAGTTGCTAAGCCATATAATTAAAGGGAATAAATTTAAAAAGATCTTCCAAAAAAAAACAAACATAAAACAAACAAACCTTTAATTAAGAAAACCTGACACCCTTATGAGATTTGAAGATTTTATTAAAGATTTTAAAAGGGTTTTAAGGGCTCGAGTAATATATAAGCCCTTTATTAAATATTTTCAAAGAAAGGGGGACTAATAAAAGATTATGTGGGATTTTGCCTGTAAATGGGAGATAAGGCAATATTTTGTAAATCATTTGGTTATACACCAAATTGAGTAAATTTCTTGTATAAAAAGGGGGGTAGCTTAGGAGTTTGAGTAAGTGGTGACTTAGAGATAAATTCCTTGGTGAAATTTTGCTCGACTTTCAAGCTTTCTAGGAGTTTGTTCCTTGCACTTTGGAGGAGCTTTTTCAAATTTCTTGTAAACTAGGGAGACACCGTGCTAGAGTTTTGTACTGATTTTTTGGAGAATTAATCGGATTGGTTCACTCATTGGAGAGGGACCCAGAGATGTAGTCATTTTTACAATGAACTTTGTTATCAAATTTGTTTGTATTTTCTCTCTTCTCTCTTATTCTGATTTTCATCACTTTGTTATCTACGTTTTTTTAATTAATGTTCGTGTGTTAATTTTGTTTAAATAATTTGGAATTAAAATTATAAACGTTATGCATTCAAATGCAATTGTCATAGATTCATAAAACAAATCACGTACACCCCTTTGCAAGCACCAAAAAGTGGCACCCAAGTATGCCCTTTCATTTCCCTCAACCTGACCTTTGAAATTCCTTCACAAAAAATGAAATAAAGACATAGTTTTGCTTCCAAAATGTGTTGTTAAAATACAAAACCAATTCATGCTCCTTTGGTAATTGAAGACCAATTTATTATTTTTCCAAAAATCATTATCTTTTCCCTCCATTTTAAGCACCCAATAAGTCAAGAATGGAATGTCAAAGGTCACTTGCCTTATGAAAACTTTTATAGGCAAAAAAATTGATAAAATGAACATTAATTATTATTTTCAAGTTCCCTCTAACATGCCAATGGACCCCTTAAACCGTTCAAGCCTTGAAAATACAATAATTTTAAAATCACATTAAACACACTGTTTGCCTCTAATTTTTGAAATGAAAGTCCAAGTATTCGTAAATGAAGGTTTTATCCTTCAAATAATACACAAGATGCTCTTGAAGCTCCAACCCAAACAAAAAATTCAAAAAATAAACATTAAAAGAAAATAAATATTTTTGGGTGATGTAAGATCGCCTATAGACCTAGATGCTCCTGCATCAAACACACCGAGTAAGAAGTTTGTGAGCATGGGATCACAAAAAAAAACTTTTTGAACATAATGATGTGCTGAGAGGGGGGGTGAATCAACATATATCAAAACTTAACCATTCTCATTTGTAGATTAACAACACATCACATTAACTGAAAGAACAAAAGAGAAAAAATGCATCACATAAAGACACCAAGATTTTTACGTGGAAAATCCAATGAGGGAAAAACCACGATGAGGATTAACTCACAATATATGTAGCTCATTTCTAACAAGGATTGTAATGTTATAAGGCTCATTTCCTATGGACTTGCAGACTAAGGAATACAACCTTAGAGAAAGATACAAAGGACCTGATAGGACTCACTATATTAGAGAAGAATACATGAAAATTAGAATGAGAAAAAATATTATGAACTACTATGAAGAAGCATCTAACACACGATAAAGTTGTAGTCACTATTTTGCACAATTAGCCCTTCACACTGATTTCAAACACTTAAAGTTTTTTCATTCTTCTCTACCACAGATTTAACACACTACTCACACTACTCACCCTTCACAAATTATTTGTCCTTGTATAAATATCCTCCACAACAACTCAACACCTCAAATTGGTCAGCTCCAAGATGACCTTTTGATAAATCAAATGATATAACATGGTTCAACTTCAATTATATTCATCATGAAGAGATAAGGACTTGTGGATCAATGCATGGTATGTCAAGGACCAATTGCAACACAACACAACCTCCAAAAGAAGATTATTTGATTAGGATCAACTGCAAATGGAACAAATAAATCATGTCAGCCCAAATAGTATCAATACCATCAACATTGTTACTGTTTGACTTTACATCGTCGAGGAGATACCAAAAACACCATGCGGACCAAGATGTGAAACATGTAGATAATCATCAATATTCATGCAACCTTCTCTAGAAAGATCTAATCATCTTATGCTAGTGCAGTTGGAGAAACCAACATAATAAACTGAAACAGAGAAACCCGAACAGACAGTAGCAAACTGTCATTCAAAAATTGAAGTTGCATACCATTGCAACACTTGATAATACTAACTAGTATGTCATGAACACCAATGAAAATGTTCACAAAACCACAAGAACAATACTTCAAATTTGGAGGAATGTGGATCATTCAATATGCCTTCGTTGATGGTCAAAACAACACAACAACATTAAACAAAATATCACTATCCTATTTCTCCTGAAAGAGAAAGATAACATATAGTAATCTAACTCCCAAGGTCCTAGTAGTTGGTTCTCAACTGTGCTGATATTGGTCAATGGTCAATGTGATTGTAATGTTCAAGGGGCCTTTGCTGGTAATAAAGAACAAGAATGCATAACATCGGGTAGTCTACGTTTGGGGGGTTTTAAACAAAAGAAAAAGATGAAACAGAGCTTTGAATCAGAGAAACATGAATAAAATCCTTATGTATCCAGACATGTAGGTCGACAATGAGTGTTCATTCTACCTAACCACAACTACAACAAGATGCAATCCATAGAATCAACTACGCTACTGCATACATCCGTAATGCTAATTCAAATATCATCAACTTTCATTAACATTACTTCAAACTAATCATTCACTCATCATTCAAAACACAGATCAAATGAAATACCATAACAATCTAATTCATAGATAATCCAATGACATGACTTTGAATCCAGTTCCTTCTATTGATTTTCATCAAATAAATAACAATTAAGCACAACAAAACACTGGCGTATGGATTAATCATATATCATTAACCTTATCCAAAAATGGATCCAAACTTTAAAAGTCTTGACATGAAAACATATGAGAACTTGTAAAACCGAGCTTTTTACTAAACTGTTCAGAGTATCTTTCTAAAACATTAAAAATCCTAGATCTAGTTTTTATCTTCTATTCTTAGGTGGCTAATCTTTCTTCAATTCTCCGACCTTTACAAAGTAGATTCTAATAGTACATATAGAGTGCCACATGCACGAATTTCTCAATCATTAATCCAGATCCACAATTCATGGAGTCAGAACTAAACATAGAAGTAGACCTAAGAACCCCTTTTCAAGGCTAATTACATCATTGTAAGGAGAATATGATACTTCAAGAGGAAGATGAAGCACATGGATCAGACTCAGAGTAGAGCTTATGTCAATATCCACAGAAAGAGGAGAAGAGCAAATGGAGTATGACACCAAGAGTCAATCACTTTTGCACTGAATGCTCCTGAACGTACTCATCATAACTGGAGAAAATCTGTTGAAGAGTATCCAAATCTAGCCCATCCAACCAAGCACTTTCAAATTTGACTCTTTCAAACTTTGCGGAAACCAAACTTTGCGTCTCCTTTAGCTCGATCAGCTCCTTTCTGGCAGTTCTTATCTCCTCATGGCTATCCATAAATTGATCTAGCAATAAACTCTCCCCATCATCTCCCTTTTGCATGATTTCCTCAAACCTGCCCCTCCATTTCTCCCTTAGTCTATCCAAAGATAGGCCTTCTTTGTTTGAGGAATCTATGTTGATTATAACGGCCACAACTGCCTCTAACTCAACCATCTGTTGATGCAAGCCCTTGCTCATTTCTCAGACTTCTTCTTGATGTGTATGCATAGCCCTAGATTTATATCTTATGATACTCGCAGTCTTTTCTAAAAAATCTTCGTTACCTTGCTCAAGAATTGAATATTCTAACAAGGTGGATTTAGAAACTTTGCTGATATCCTTAAGCCTTTTAACATACTCCTTGTATTCACTATCTTGCTTATCCAAATCCTTACCTTGTTGGTCCAGATCTTCTGCTAACTTGAGAGCAGCTCCATGAATCTTAGAGCCTTCAACAAGAATATCATCAACTTCCTGATTGAGCTTATCCAACCATTTATCCATCATCCCCGCCTTACTTTTCATCTGAATCAAATCATCAGATTTCCTCTTTGTTAACAAGACTGGGGATTCAGGAGGTGCAACCTGTTGAGAAATGGGACTAGAAACATCCTTTAAGAAACCATGAAGTTGATCCAATTGAGCCTTAAGCTCATCTTTCCTTTGCTTGTCCTTGATCATTCGGGTTTTGGTTGAAGAGGCCACAATATCAATCAAACTCATTTGTTGATTTCTTGTAGGCTTTCCCAAATTTACAGCTCCTAACTGATAATCAATTATTTTCATGTCATCGCGGTTCTTCTCCATTACAGGAATGGCACATT